>APFE030625945.1:22391-41759 GCA_000404065.3 Pinus taeda | reverse complement strand
TATGAGAATGCAGCAAAGACACATAAACATAAACAAGGGAGGTACTGGGCGCTTGAGATGGGCCCAACCCCAAGAACTACAGCCTCCCAAGAGAGATTTAGAGCTTGTGCAAAGCTGGATCCATCTTTATTAACCAAGAATGAAAAGTTACATCAAAACTGTCCACAAGGAGAGCTTGAGAAAGAGCTGAAAGCAAAACTAATCCATGGCCTACAAATCGAATTACAAGCTAGCTAACTAATGGCTAAAACAAAATCACCAACTACCAGCTAAAAATGACTATCGAATGGCTGCCTACTAGCTAACCGAAATGAGGCCCCAAGCCTTCTTATTTATACAATTTGAGGACCCAACAGTCCTCCTAAAAGTTAGGGACTCGGCTGCCCAAGACTGGTAGTTAACAGCAGTTCAACTTGACTTGCTTGGCTGCCCTTGACTTGTAGTTAACAGCAGTCCAACTTGACTTGCTTGGCTGCCCTTGTGCTTATTGATTTGGTGACCTTTGAACTCCGAGCTGATGGTGGAGAATTCGAGGTAAGGGCCCATAAATGAGGGGGACACCTTCCTACAAATCCTCTTGCTTGTTCTCCCACGAATTTGGCTGCTAAGTGATTATTAAGACCTTCAAATTTGTCTCCAAGTTGACCAACAAGGCTACACAAAGCACCCATTAGAATTGTTGGCATAATGACTAACCAAATTCACTCTATTAACATAAAAATAATCAAAAACATGCAATAAACAAATGAGAATGGTGGACTAAGCCAAGTTAGGAAGTTGAATGAGCCCAAATAATTGTACATTTTTGGGGCTCATCAGCATGCCAGGTGTTATGGCATGTCAAGATGCAAACTTTGTTTCTTGGTTGTTGTACGGCCACGGTTGTATGTGAGTCTTGTCTTTGTAACTTGTTAAGTTGTATGAGTTGATATTCAACATGAGTAGCCTAAGATAAGTTATAGGAAGTTCTTAGGTGAACAAGGCATAGTCTAGTTGTAGTAATTGTAACTGGGTCAAGTTGTTGTTATAGTTGAGGTAGGATTTGGTTCGGTTCCCATGTTGCAAAAAATGTAAGGGTAGTTGTGAGGGAATCGTAGCTAAGGAGTGCCAGGGCATGATAAGGAATGAAAAGGCATGCCAACACATGCCAGATAGTGCAAATGCATGCCAAGGTGTGTTGGGGAGTGTCAAGGCTATAGAAAACATTATTTTTCCAATGTCTTTGTTGGTTTCCCAAGTTGCAAAATCGTAAGGCTATCTATAAGGGCATGACAACTAGGGAGTGCCAACATGTGCCAGGAGATGCCAAGAAGTGCTAACACATGCCAGATAGTTTGAAGGCATGTTAGGCATGTTCTTGGGGCCTTCCTTTTGATTTTTCACGAGAAGACAAGATAGGAACAAGTGGTGGGGACGTCTATTGAGTTGTGAAGCTGACAGCTAAAGGGGGGAATTTAAACCACGAGTGGTCCAACAGTTGTGGAAAGGTGGCGGGGGAGAGAAAGAGCAGTCAGGAAAGTGGAGAGAAAAGGAAGCTAAAGGAAGAGTTAGCTGAGCAGGAAATAAGTGGAACTGACAGTCTAGGTGTGGAGCATAGGATAAAAGGAAAATGAAAGGATGGGAAAGGGTTGGTGAATACTAGTTGTTAATGAACCAAGCAAGCTAGGAACCAATGTAGCCTTCCTGAGTTGTGGAAGGTGGGTACACCCTTGCTCTGTTGGTTTCTAATCTATGGGTTGGGTCATTCTTGTTGTTGATGATTAGGCTTTGAGCCTTTTGTACTTATCTATGTATTTATTACTATGAAGTGTAATGGAAGAAAGAGTTGAATTCTATATTGGTTCTTTAAAAATTTGAATATATATGTATATGTTGTATGATTTCCTAAGGTAATGTGAGTAGAATAGTATGGTTGGATTACAATAGGTACTTAATTGTTATGAGTTAATATCAGTTGTGGGTTGCAGTTCCCTTGGTGCCTCATTCTACCCTCTTACACTTTAGTCATGACATGCCTCAGGTGAGATTACTTACCCTATCTTGCTAAGGTGAAAATGTCGACGTTCTTCTAGACTACAACAGAGCCTTGTTAGCCCCGTGAGCATGAACCCAAGGTCTCTTCCTCATTCCCATTTTCATGCCAACACATGCCAATTCATGGAAATTTCTAAGGCATGCCAAGATGTGCCAAGTGTTAGGGTGTGGCGCCAATACATGCTAGCAAGTGCTAGGGAGTGTTAGGAAACACAAGGGAGCACTAGTTTCAATTGCATGGAAATGAATGAATAAGAGTCTGTGATATGGAGTGTTAGCGAGTTCCAAGAGTACTAAGGAGGGAATGACAAGGTATGTTAGGTAGTGCCAAAGCATGCTACAGTGTTGGGGAAGCATGCCAAGATGTACCAAGTTCCAAGGTGTGTCAATCTGTGCTAGGAGTGTTAGTGAGTGCTAGGGAGACACAAAGGAGCACTAGGTCAAAATGCAAGGAAATGAA
The DNA here is from genome assembly GCA_000404065.3 of Pinus taeda. Taxonomy (NCBI): domain Eukaryota; kingdom Viridiplantae; phylum Streptophyta; class Pinopsida; order Pinales; family Pinaceae; genus Pinus; species Pinus taeda. The sequence continues at coordinate 39,265 of APFE030625945.1, read as the reverse complement.
TGAATAAGAGTGTGTGACAGGGAGTGAAATGTGTTCCAAGTGTGTTAAGGAGGGAGTGACATGGTATGTTAGGCAGTGCTAAGGAATGCTAAAGTATGAGGGCAACATCTCACCAAGATGTTCCAGGTGCCAAGGTGTGCCAATGCGTGCTAGGAAGTGTTACAAAGTGCCATGGAAACACAAGGGACCACTAGGTCAAAATAATGCATGGAAATGAATGAATGAGATTTTGTGAAAGGAAGTGTTAGTGAGTTCTAGGTGTGTTGAGGGAGTGATAAGATATTATTTTCAGTGTTAAGGCATGATAGAGGCCAGGGAAATGATATGCCAAGATGTGTCAAGTGTTAGGGTGTGCGAATGCATGCGAAGGAGTGTTAGGGTGTGCCACGAAAAAAAAAGGGAGCACTAGTTTAAAATTCATGGAAATGAATGAATAAGTGTATGTGACAAGGAGTGTTAGTGAGTTCTAGGTGTGTTAAGGAGTGGGTGACAAGGTATGATAGGTAGTGCCAAGGAATACTAGTGCCAGGGCGACATGCCAAGATGTGCTAGGTGTTAGGAAGTGTTAGGGATTGTCATGGAAACACAAGGGAGATCTAGATCAAAATGCATGGAAATAAATGAATAAGAGTGTGTGATATGGTGTGTTAGTGAGTTGTAGGTGTGTTAAGAAGGGAGTGATAAGGTTATATGCAAGGCAGTGCCAAGGCATGCTAGATTGCTAGGGCATGTCAGGGAGTGATAGGGAGTGCCAAATCATGCTGAGTTATGTAAGGGGTGCTAACACATGCCACATAGTGCCAATGGATTGTCAGATGTGCCAAGTCTTATGGCATGTCAAGATTCAAACTATGTTTCTTAGTTGTTTTATGGCCACATTTGGACATGAGCCTTGACATGGTAACTTGTAACTTGCTAATATAAGTTGGATAAGTTGAAATTGTATATGAGTAGCCTAAGATGAGTTATAGTCAGTTCTTAGGTGAACAAGGCATAGTCTAGTTGTAGTAACTATAACTTGGTCAAGTTGTTGTAGTTGAGGCAAGACTTGGTTGGGTTCCCAACTCCCAAAAAACGTAAGGGCTGGTAGTTCTGAGGGAATTATAGATGAGTGTCAGGGTGTGCCAAGGAATGAAAGGCATGCTAACACATGTTGAACATTTCTAATGCATGTTGAGGAAAGTTAGAGAGTGTTAGGGCATCACAAGGGAGAGCTAGGTCAAAATACATTGAAATAAACAAATATGTTTGTGTGCCAAGGAGTGTCAATGAATTCCAGGTGTCTCAAGGAAAATGTGTGTTAGGAGAAGGTTAGAATAGGAATTGTAGGATTCAAGCCTATCGTTACAATTATAAGGTATTGTTCAAAGCAATTTTAGACAAAAGGAAACTTTGGGTTTGGCACAACATTGTCCTTCCAATGACTTTGTTGGGTTCCCAAGTTGGAAAAATAGTAATGTTATCTATGAGGACATGACAATTAGGGATTTGCCAAGGTGTGCCAAGGAATGCCAGGAAGTACTAACACATACTAGAAAATTCCAAGGCATTTTAGGCATGCTTAGACAAGCCAACTGCTAAGGCATGCCATGATGTGCTAGGTTCCATGGTGTGGCACGAATGCATGCTAGGTAATATTAGGGAAAAGTGCCAAGGAAACACAAGGGAAAAATAGTTTCAAATGCATGGAAATGAAGTGTTAGCGAGTTCCAAGCATGCTAAGGAGGGAGTGATAAGGTGTGCTATGTAATGCCAAGGCATGCTAGAGTGCTAGGGAAGCATACCAAGATGTGCCAAGCACCAAGGTGTGCTAATGCATGCTAAGGAATGTTAGGGAGCACTAGGGAAACATAAGGGATCACTAGGTCAAAATGCATGGAAATAAATGAATAAGAGTGTGTGACAGGGAGTGTCAGTGAGTTCCAAGTGTGCTAAGGAGAGAGTGACATGGTGTGCTATGTTATGCTAAGTCGTGCCAGATTACTAGGGCGACATGCAGCCAAGATGTGTCAGGTGCCAGGGTGTGCCAACATGTGTTAGGAAGTGTTAGGGAGTTCCAGGGAAACATAAGGGAGCACTAGGTCAAATTAATGCATGCAAATGAACAAATAAGAGTTGTGATAGGAAGTGTCAGTGAGATATAAGTGTGCTAAGGGAGTAACAAGGTATGGTAGGTAGCGTTAACGCATGCTGGAGGCTAGGGAAACATGCCAAGATGTGCCAGGTGTTAGGGTGTTCCAAGGCATGCTAGGGAGTGTTATGGAGTGCCAATGAAATAAAAGGGATCACTAGTTTCAAGTACATGGAAATTAATGAATAAGAGTGTGTGACAAGGAGTGTTAGTGAGTTATAGGTATGGTAAGGAGGGAGTGACAAGCTATGTTAGGTAGTGTCAAGGAATGCTAGAGTTCTAGAGAAACAAGCCAAGATGTGTAGGGTTCCAGGGTGTGCCAATGCATGCCAGAGAATGTTAGGGAGTGCCACAAAAATCCAAGGGAGAACTAGTTCAAAACGCATGGAAATGAAGAGATAAGAGTGTTTGATAGGGAGTGTCAACGAGTTCCAAGTGTTCTAAGGAGGGAGTGACAAGGTTATAGGCTAGGCAGTGCCAAGGCATAGTAGAGTGTGAGGGCACATCAGGGAGTGCTAGTGTGTGCCAGGGAGTGCAAAGCATGCCAAGAAATGTAGGGATGCTAACACGTGCCACATAGGGCAAAGAGATTGTTAAACATTCCATGTGCTATGGCATGTCAATATGTAAACTATTTTGCTTAGTTGTTTTATGCCCATGGTTGGACGTGAGCCTTGACTTGGTAACTTATTAAGTGGGGTGAGTTGAGATTAGACATGAGTAGTGTATTATGTGTTATAGGCAGTTCTTAGGTGAACAAGACATAGTCTAGTTGTAGTAACTATAACCTAGTTAAGTTGTTGTAGTCGAGGCAGTACTTGGTTGGGTTCCCAAGTCTCAAAAAAGGCAAGGGTAGTTGTGAGGGCATGATAGATAAGGAGTGTCAGGGCATGCCAAGGAATGAAAAGGCATTCTAACACATGTCAGAAAATGTTAATGGATGATGAGGAGTGTTAGGGAGTGTTAGGGGAACACAAGGGATAATTAGGTCAAATGCTTGGAAATGAATGAATAAGAGTGTGTGCCAAGGAGTGTTAGTGAATTCCAGGTGTCCCAAGCATGAAGTATTTTAGGAGAAGTTTAGAATAGGACTTCCAAGAGGCAAGATTATGGTTGTGATAAGGCATGGACAAAGCAATTTCAGAGAAATGAAGAAATTGGGTTGGGCACAATATTGTTTTTCTAATGAATTGGTTGGGTTCCCAAGTCGCAAAAATAGTAAAGCTATATATGAGGGCATGAGAACTAGGGAGTGACAAGGTGTTCTAGGGAATTTAAGGTTCCCAAGTCGTGGAAAAATGTAATGCTAGTTATGAGGGCATGACTGCTAAGGTGAGTTAGGGAATGCTAGGGCATGCTAACATGTGTCAGATAGTATGAAGGCATTTCAAACAAGTTAAGATGTGCCAAGTGTTAAGGCATGCCAATATGTGTAAGGGCGTGAAAATGCATGTCGAGGAATGTCAAGGAAAAAAAAGGGAGGAACAAGTTAAACTACAAGAAAATGAACACATAATAGGGTTAATAAGTCATCATTTACCTTTTCCATGAGGAGCATACTAGGCACACCAACACTAGGTGCCAATAGGTACCAAGTTTTAGTGCATTTTAAGTGCCAAATATTCCTCATTGCTTCTCATCTACTTTCCAATAATTGATCTCAAATAAATTTAATACTAAACCATACCAAAGCATATTAACTCATCTCAACGCATGCCAAACATGCTAAGACTTGCCAAGTGCCAATGTGTTTCATGGAGTGTGATGCATGCTATGAAGTGAAAAAGTATATCAAAGAGTTCTAAGTTGTGTTAGAGAGTGCCAATGCATGTTGAGGAGTATTAGGGAGTACGAGGACAACACAAGGGAGCACTAGGTCAAAATGCAGGGAAGTGAATGAATATGAGGGTGTGTTAGGGAGTGTTAATGAGTTCTAGTTTTCATGCCAAGGAGGGAGTGACAAGGTATGTTAAGCATGGGTAAGGCATTCCAGGGAATATCAAGGCATGTCAAGAAGTGCTAGAGTATTATAGGTAGTTCCAAGGTGTCCTAACATGTGCCAAATAGTGCCAAGGCGTGCCAAGACATGTCAGGTGCTAAGACATGCTAGGATGTGTAGGGTTCCAGAGTATGACAATATGTGTCAAGGAGTTTCAAGGCAACAAAAGGAATAACCAAGCTAAAATGCAAGGAAATGAACACATAAGAAGGTTAATATGTTGGGACTTTATCTTTTTGAAAAGGGGAATGTTAGGAACGCTAATAATATGTTCCAATACATTCCAAGTGCCAATGTGTGCCAAGTGTTAATGTGTGTCAATGCAATATTATGCCAAGGTGTTCCAGGGCATGCTAGGGAATATAGGGCATTCCAACACATCCTAAGGGAGTGTTATGTTATGCTAGGGCATGCCAACATGTGCTTCGGTGTCCTACTCATGAAAAGATGTTCTAGGTACAAAGATGTTCCAAGTACAAATATGTTCCAAGACATGTGAGGTGCAAGGAGTGTTAGTGCGTTCCAAAGTAGGTTAAGGTGTGCCATGAGTGTTGAGGAGTTCTAGGTCTCTCTCATTAACAGAATTGACAAAGCTTGATTATGTATTAAATAATATAGTTCCTACACACACTAGTGGAACTTTATCTAAAGGGAATTTGCTAGATAATATACCTAATAGAGATGAATCATGTGTTGACTAATAGGAAAGCTATATTCTTATGACTTGAGGGAAATGATACACACTAATTACTTAACAAATTCACTGACTCTAAATGTTATGGCCTTGGAAACATAATGAAAACGACTCATTATCTTTTGACAAAAAATGTAGTAATAGGTACATAATGTCATCAAAAACTCATTGGACTAATCAATGATGACGATTCTTTTTTTTTATAGTCACGAAAAGTAACCAAAAAGAGCATTGGTGAGGGTCAATAAAATATCTTCACTAGAAGTGTCACCAAAAAAAGAATTAGTGATGGGCCTTTAACGACCCTCACCAAAAGTGTCACAAAAGAGAGAATTAGTGACGGGCCTTTAACAACCCTCACCAAAAGTGTCATTGAAAATGGCTTTGGTGACAAACCTTAAAGGACCATCACTATATACACTTACAACAATGATTTTTTAAATACTGTCACCATATGCGACATTGGTGACATACCTTAAAGGTCCGTCACAAGCATGAAGCATCATAAAAAACTCATTGGAATGATCAATGATGATGAACATTTATTGTTCATCGCCAAAAGTAACCAAAAAGATCATTGGTAACGGTCAATAAAAGATCATCACTAGAAGTGTCACCAAAGAGAGAATTAGTGATGGGACTTTAACGACCCTCACCAAAAGTGTCACCAAAGAGATAATTAGCGATGGGCCTTTAACAACCCTCACCAAAAGTGTCATTAAAAATGTCTTTGGTGACAAACCATAAAGGACCATCACTATATACACTTACAACAATGATTTTTTAAAGAACGCCACCATATGTGACATTGGTAATGGACCTTAAAGGTCCGTCACAAGCATGACCCTCACCAATGACCTTTTTTCTTGTAGTGACGGATGTACACCAAAATCATGTTCTCATCATATATCGTAGATGGATCATTTGCCATCTTGTCATCACATGTTCATTGATGGTGCTTCTCAATGGTCACAAAACCCCGTTGTAGTAGCTTGGGCCATATACTCTCATGGACTAACATGCTTCCACCAAAATTGGCTTTGCATCGGGTCAGCCACCAATAATCAAGATGAATACAATGTCATCATATTATGCTTGGTTGATGCCTCCCACCTAGGTATCAGTCACCTACATGTGTTCCTTGACTCCTATCTTATTCTATCGTATTTGAAAAGAAATGTCAGGGTACGTAACCCTTTCCTTTTTCCGAAATATCTACATGCACAAAGGCGAGCTGATGTTTTTTATCATATCACATTTTCACATATCCAAAGAAATTAAAATCATGTAGTTGACCACATAGCTAATCAAATCCTAGACTGATATGTATCATAGATACATCATCATTGAGCCACATAAAGCATAAAAAACATATCCATCCAATAAATGAAAAAGTACATCACATGTATGAAAATAACATCCCATAAAAGCATCATGAGAGCCACAAAGAATCAACTCATATATATATATAATATATATATATATATATTATATATATATATATTGTAAAAAATTATATGTACAAATATACATACGTTGGCCAATGCCAGAAAAAATGAGTCATAAAAAAGGGGAGCATCCTCATAATATGTGCTTCCCCTGGTACATACAAAAAATACATCTATGGCTAGGGCCCAACACCCCTATGACCACCTGCATCCCCTACACAAAGCCCTCCTATGTCACCCAATGCTAGAACCAAAATAGGTCGAGCAATTGACACTACAACTACAAGACGACAAAGTACAAGGAACCTCACTCTATCCTAGGCAATCGTCCTCTCCATCATGTCCTCATCCAACATCACCCATCCAACCTTAGTAATAACCTATAGTAGGGTTATCGCGCAATCCCATGCATCCTCGACATCCCTTGCATGCACCTTAGTAGCCTCAACACTTTCCCATAGTATCTCCACCTCAGTGTACAAAGATGAAACCTCCCCCTCCCTAGAGGAGCTATCTATCTCTAGATGTTGGTGCTAAGCTAGCCTCTCAGGGTCCTCCTCCATCCTGTCATCTCTCTACTATCATGGCCCACCAAGTACACTACCTCCACCCAGATGACAAGGTTCATTGCCCACCAATCTGGCCAACAGATGTCCAATAGGTCCCATATCTAGAATCAAACATGTGTGGTATTAGTATGGACATATATCACATATCATAAATACATATAAATAATCACTATTTAAAAATCACAATCATATACCTTCTAGGCCCCAAGCATTGCTTGGGGGTAATCCCATCTCTAGATCTCCACAGAATTCCATGCCAGCATACGGAAACTCAAGAAGAACATAAGGGAAACCACCAACCCTCAATTGTAAGTGTCCAATACCTCCCTACCTCATCTCCACCTAGCTGGGGCATCACCGATTCCCATAATAGGATCCATGGATCTCTTAGTGGTCAAAAAAGCACTACTGTTGGCCCAAAATTCTACCATATCAAAGGCACCTCGCCTCACCCGTGAAACTTGTATTAGCTAATTTGTCATCCTCTTATGAAGGAATATTTACCAAACATAAAAGGTTCCCCCATGAAGTCTCTAGAGGACTACAAGTTATTTCCCTAAAATATGGTGCGGGACCATTGTCCCTACTATGTGTACAATCATAGCTAATTTTGCTCGCTCAACTCCATCAAGTATACCATCAATGTGGATACACCACTCCTAGTATGGATCGACTCTGTAAGACGACATGGTTAGGTCCACTTGAATAGGCATGAGTGGTGTCAATAGTGCCTCACCTCTAAGCACTATTCCAAACACAAAATAAACATCCAGCTCAATGGTCAATGTCACATCATGGCCCCAAACGCTTGTCGGTCCAGCTATCATCTCTCAATCATGAACCACAGGAAGTCCTCTTGCAATCTCAACAAAGAGTTGTGAACAAAATTCAACAACCCCCATCTGGTCATTAGTGCTTGAGTCGGAGCATCACCAACCCCTGGTTTGTGGATTTAGTCCCAATCCTGATCATGGCATGTCATACCCATCCTGCCTAAATCATTAAAAAAAAAAAAAAAAACAATTAGCCTAAAATTTTCCCCCTTATTAGTATCGCATGCCTATATTGATAACAAGAATGTTACACCATTCAGAATTTGACTATATAGTGACGCACACAGCATGTCTGCCACCCTTCTACCTATGAGGATGTTCACCCCTTAGATGTGCATCTATTTTTTTATGTAGACTTGTGATGCACATGACTATTTGTTACGTTTTCACATACTTTGCATAGGTGTTGCTCATAAAGTCGTGAGTTCTGCAACATGGATACCTCGTGTCTATTTCACCCACAGGCATGCGCATCGTGCGATTATTTTCCCCTTACTCATGCACCACTGTGCGACTATTTTATAGTCACCTATGTGGGTTTTGGCATTTTCTCTAAAAAGGCTTATATGGGTCATCTAGTACAACCTGTCTTCCCTAGCCTACCAAAATCACAAATCTAGGATTATGACCTCTAACCTGGCTCTCCTTGCACACTACTTGGGTGCTTTCGCAGAGTGCTATAGAATAAAACATCTTGTGGACCCTACTCTGGATTCCACATCAGTAAGTACAAATGAGGTGGTATATGGCCCATTTCCCACTATATATCGCCTTCTTTGTCACCTTTTAGAGGCCCATTCAAGAGTTCAAGACCTCCTTTCATAAAACCATTAACAGTGTTGGGATCAGGATGATGTCATCTACATCATGGTACCTGCCATTTCATTTCAACAACATACTCATTTTTGGGCCTATTTCACTATTTAGAGTACCCATAAGGTGTTTCTCTCCATGTTTTTTTATTCATCTTGCTTAACACATTTCATCTTATACATGGTTTCATCAAGATATTTTCACATGAGGTATTGGTTGTCAAAGTTGCAGGTCCCCTGATATTTTCTCAATAGAATCAGTCTGTGGATGACAATCGATATTTAAGGTATCAGCCTTCACTCAAGATGATATGATTCCTTGAAATATTTTCATATCCTGACATCATTTCTCTCAAATTCACCATAGGATCCATCATCTTGACCACATTTAGCACCACATTCCACCTGCACATGGTAAACATCCATGTTAGTTGATAGCACCTCCCATACATGGATCGCCTCCTTTTATAGTTCACCTTACACTATTGGGATTCGTGACCATTCCCTTAGGCTGGGGAGCCATGTCTTTCGAATTTCTTGAAGATCAACCTCATTCTCTTCTTCTTTACTCATTACTTACCAACCCTTCTCCTAGACCCCCATTATCATTTATTATTAGATTGAATTGAGTGTGCAACTGCATTCTATATTTGGCATATCATCCCTCCATCTGGCAATAGTCCATCTGTGTCAACTACCTCATCACCCTCACATCGAGACCAACTAATGGGGCCCCCACTTGTAGCAAAAAAAATCGCACCTGCAGCATTACACAAGCCATTGTTTTCTTGGAGCACTTGTCTCTATGTTTGTACATGTCAAACCACTTTTACATTCTTTTGGAAAGTGTTCAAAGATTGTTTAGGAAAAGGATTCCCATCCATATTTTTGTGTCAGTTATTAGAATATAGTCCCTAGTAACCCTTGGTTAGATCTTGCATCTATGACCACACCATAATCCATATTCATCCATTATTTACCATGGCAGTCATAACATGATCATACCCACCTTATATGTCCTATTGACTCTAGTGGCATTTCCCCCAAAAACATTGTTTTTATTTATGCAACTTGCATTACAGTTCCAAAATCAAACAATTTTCCATATCCACCCTTACTGTTAGCTCCTGTTATCGTACCTGTATGCCCACCAGGCTACAACCATCTTTATTCCTTCACAACGATTCCCTAAACTAGTATTTTGGGTAGTTGACGCTTCTTTCTCGTTAACTTTAACACCCATATTACAAGATCAAAGCAATAGCTTGTTTTCTCCCCACTTTATGGGACAACCTTGAGTGGCATAGTGGGAATCACTATTTCCCATTGATGTCATCGCTCTCCCTGACATTTGAAACCAAAAAAGTTTTCATGCTAGGGTAGATCATACTTTGTGACCATTGCAATTTTCTCATTTAGACTAAGACCCATGCAACCCTTAGCACCTCATTCAACAATGATTACATTTTGATGCATGGGATGTAACCTGAGTTGAAGACCTATGCATTGCCGAGTAACTCATTCAACAATGCTTCACCTTTGATGCATGGGGATACCAAGTTCTATTTATTTATGAGAGGTGCCCCCTAGGGCATACAAAATTATCATCATCAACCACAAGAATGTCAGCCACATCAACGTTGAATTGACAAGGCCATTTCCTGTGTGATTGTAATACTTAGTCATAGCCATTATAACAATGGTGGTATATTCCTATCTCATATAAACAATTTTTTATCAGTATTTCTTTAGAGAATGGTTCTATTTTGTTCTTAGTCAAAGATTTTCCTTAATCATCTCTACAATAAGCTTCTCTATCTCTCAAGAAGTTAGTAAGACTCTTAGTCAGATCTGTAAAAATTTAATGTATTTTGGCTATACACTTGCTCCTAACCTCATACATCTAGGGAAACTGTTATCATATGAAAATCATACATTCATATGTACACATTAGAAGACACTCAAAGTCAGTTATCAACACACACATAAGTGACATTTTCAGTTGGAAGCACCGTGAAGACCAAAAGTTAAAATCTTTCCTAAAGTTCAAGTTAAAAAATTGAACTGTAAATTAATTACCATGAGGTTATTTCCTCGATAGTCACGCGGTCATGAAAAATCCAGTCAGCACCTCACGCTATGAACTTTCTTGAAAAACACTCAAAATTTTGATGTGATAGGTTCACAAATTCAAGCTTGGAGCTCCAAGAAGTCATAAAGGCAAAGAAGTGGTAGCTCTCATGTCATTTATGAGGTGAACCAACACATTGATGAGCCAAGGGGAGGGGTAGTGTCTAAGAATCTTTATACGTACAAGTTCTAGGAGAGTTAAAATACAAGAAGAAGTAGAGCATTATTATGTTACCAAAATTTCTCCTTAGAAATTAAGCATTTCATTGAGAAGAGGATTTCATCATTGTTAGAGTCTTCATACTTCTTTCAAGGAGAGAGGAAATTTGCAAGGATATTTTGGAACGAACTTCCTTGTTGTGTATTTTTTAGCATCATTTCTTAAAAAATTCTCCCCAGGTTTCTTTTATTCATATATTGTATCTCTTCTACATTCAACAGACAATAAAGGGAAGATTTTTCCATTACTTTCAATGATTTTTTTATGTGTGTCAACTAACAACAACCAATTTCTTGTATTTTTCTTATAGGTAATAAAAACTCCAAGGAAGTTGTCTTTGGTACTCCATAGCAACCAAAACACCATAACACTTAGCTCATTTTTCTTTTGCCCTTATGGCATGGTTATCAATGTTGCTCCTTTAATAGTTTGCATGCAACCCTAAAATGATATCGAAATTATTTTTCTGTGTAGTGTATAGTCACACTTTAATTCTAAAGTTGCTCACTTCTACCTTATATCTTCCACTTGCGATTTAGTTCCTTGTCCACTAGTACTACCCTTATATCTTACACTTGAGATTTAGTTCCTTGTCCACTAGTGCTACCCTTATATCTTACACTTGTGATTTAGTTCCTTGTCCACTAGTGCTACCCTTATATCTTACTCTTGCGATTTAGTTCCTTTTCCACTAGTGCTAGAAAGCTTCCTTTTGTTGCATATTTTCAACTCAATTCCTCAACACACTATATGGATGTTTATGAAAATATTCCTCAACGCTTACTTGTACATATCACTTATTGCATTCTCCTACTATAGTGAGGCCAGTTTCTCTTTTCAATGCACCATTGATAATATCTTTCAATCACACTATGTATTAGTCACATTTTTCAATGCATCATCCATGATTCCATGTAGACCTTTGGATGTCTTGATTATTGAAAATGTCTTGTAGTTGTAAGGTTTAACTTATATAGTTCATGCATCATTGTCTTCAAAGGTCATAACCTTCTAATTAACTTAGGTCCTTCTTTATCTCACTATGAACTAACCTCACACTCATTGCAACCTTGATATGCGTGCATTGTCTATCACATAGTTATTCAATAGTGCACCTTATATTAAGTGTTATTCTAGTGCAACTTCACGATATCATTCCCAAGACAACTCATCCTATGGTACATTTGTGTTGGCACATTTGGACATTTCTTCAAAAAGCGATTTTATACAACTTCAAGGTATGTCTATGATCATTTGTGTAATCCTGCATAAAGACACATGGTGTTACCCTTTCATATGTATGTAATACTTCACATGGATGCATGGGCATCTCCTTTAAATATTTTAGACCTCACTTATTGCATTCTACCTAACTATAATATGGAGCAACATTGTGTTAGTCGTATTTTCATTGCGTGAGAGAGCTCGTGTGTTATAAGCATGGTTAATTTGTTGGGGATAGTGGTTAACATTTCTATCGGCCATTGTTATAGAACATTTTGTCATTGTCCCTATACTCCCCATTCCTTGATCTTGGAGGACCTCTACATCGAACCCAAAATTCTTTGCCTTCATGAAGAAACTCCCATTGTGTCCCTCTTCATGAGCATATCAATTCCCTTCTGCACCATTTCCCCTGAAACATTTGTTTTGCCTAGTCTACAAGACTAGCGCTAATGGTCGTTTTCTTCCCTGTGTCGATGTGCAGAGATTAGCACTATCCCTAGCACCAACTGGAGTGACTGATCTGTGTTCCAATCACACTGGTCTTGTTATGGAAAGTTTTATAAATTTGGAGCCAAAGCTTCCATCTCTAGAAGCTTTGTAACGTAAGTTTGGTAAATGGTTTGGCCAGATGGGGTCGAGGATGTCAGTTTGGGCTTCTTTCCCCTATAATGGTGGAACTACCTCAAGGGATAAGCCATTTTCCCATGATAATAGGATCCATCTCCCATCCATTCATCCTATATAAACCTCCCTTTTTCCGAAGCACAAGCTAGTGTTAATGCTGGTGTGCTAATGCTATTTTTGTTTAGAGTAGATAGCAAGATATTACTAGTTGTAGCTATCTAGTTTGTGTGAGGGAGAAGTGTGATTTGGTTTGGAGTGAAGCCTAAAGGGAAGAGCCTTAAAACTATTGTGGATTAAGTCCATCATGGGATGCTAGCAGAAGTTTGTGGGAACTTGATCTTGTCAGAGGAGGACTGCAATGTCAAGACAATGGTTGTAATCTCTCTTTGATATTAATATATGCAGCTATCGATTAATTTCCTACATTATTTTTCATCTTACATATTCATGGCTTAATGTTTCTTTACTTGTCAAGTAGGTTTAATTACAATTCTATTATCACGGTTGTTGTTTGTTGTTGTTTTCTTGTTTCATGTGCTTGAAGAAGGGAGCAAAAGAGAGCTGGAGTGAGCAAGAAAGGACATCATCAAACGGGATAAGCAAACTATGGGGTAGGCCCTCTTAATTAGTTCTAACCTAAGGAAATCTTCCGTAGACTATAGCTGTTGTGGCCAGGCTAGAGGATTTTGTTTGTGTCCGCACTTATAATTTTACTTCACCACAAATTGGCGACTCCACTGGGGATCCCAATCCTTTTATTTGTCTTGGATTTCATGATTTTGTGCGAAATTTTCTAGTTCCATTTTTTCCCTTTGATTCTATTTCTTTTCTCATGCTTACTAGCCTAAGTCTAAAATTCATAGTAGAAAATTTGGTCATTTTTTCAAAAAAAATTATTTTTCTCCTTATCTCCATCGATCGACGTGCTTAATTCACTAACAGTCATGTCGATCGGCACGAGTTGCTGAGAAACAGTCATGTCGACTAGCCTCTGGTGCTTGTTGTCAGTTAGATAGTGATGCAGATGCATGTAAGTGAAGATTAGGGCCTGACCCCAATCTTGGCCAATGTGTTCTGCTCTTGTGATTTTGACCCTGTAAACCTTTTGGACTGTTTTCTCCCTGATTAGAAAGCTACTTTTGATTTGGCTTTGTTTTCTTGTTGACTTATCATCTTTGTTCTTGATTGATTGAGTCATTGAGTGGTCAGTGACACTAGGGCATCTAGTTTGTCATCCATTCAACATTTTGTGAACTCAGTAAGTCGGGTTGTAGGTGTACTTACTCCTTGCATTTCGTTTTGTGGTCCTTTTACAATTTTGACCTATTTTACATAAGTTTGAACAGTTTTTGTTTGCTTGTCTAAACATTTATTTTCTAGCATGGATTATGTTGCTTGTCTTGTTGTTGGTAAAGTTGATGTTTCATTAGTCTGAATGAGTTTCTCTTTTCATTTGTTCATCTTCTTGAAGAGCTTATTGTCTCAAGGACTTTTTCATTGAAGAATTATATGTGAAAAGTTTGTTTCGTTGTTTCATCAAAAAGTATGAAATTCTAGTTTGTTGCATCATTGTGCTATGATAACTTGCATCATTAAAATACTAGAATTGCATTGGCATTTGAAAAGGGAAGAGAACTCTTTTGCTTTTGAAAGGACTAATAGATAAATGATTGTCAGGAAATGAGGAATTGGAATGCATTTTTCATTAGTTTATTTTTAGAAAAAGTAAGGTAGTGAAATATCATTTCGTTTTCAATTGCTTGATTGTTTGCATTTTATTAAGTAGTTTCTACCTTCTCTAGTGTAGGAATCTCATCGAATTGAAAGGATCTTGTCTCATTTAGTTACATTTGAGGTTTTTTGAATCACATTGCTAAGACCTGAAAACTGAAACATAACTCAAGATAAACTTTAAAATGGATTCAATTAACCTAAGGTGCATTTGACATTAACGATCATATCTAGAAGGTCTAGGCTAGAGACGTGTTCCGACGTCTTTAAACCTAACAGCTATCATTAGCTTCGACATTAGACAATGCTAGTACGGATTTTTGCTCCTTGTACCATCAAGCCTATAATGGGAGACCCCTCTATGCTGCAATCCTTTTATCCTTAGGAAGCCGAGTCGGCTGCCTTGCAAACATGATACACCAAACACAACATATGTCGAGATGGTCAGCTCATACTTCCCAGTTCGACTGGAGGTATTCTGTAGTTCATGGTTCCCTGGTAATCCTATTTACCTAGATTAACAAGAGCAGTCATTTGATATTTTTGACTCATTAAACTTAAAATATCATTCAAGCACTTGTCCTTTCGACTTCGTTTCCAATCGAAAGTGATAGAGTCATATTTGTTTTTTCTCGACTCTTAAAAACTGAAAGAGCACAGTCTTTTATGCATCTTAATAATTGATTTCCCACAATCCAAAAACACCCTATTAGTCTTTTTTGATACCAACTTGTGAGTTTCCTTCAAAGAACATTTTAAATCCTTGAAGTTAATTTTTCTGTCGACTAAGACAAGGTCATTGTGGTTGAACCATATGGTTCACCCAGTTCCTCTTCCTCTCCTTCATCTGAAAGATTGTCTGAGGAGTCATTTCATAAGTTACCAGAGTCACTTGAGGACCAAGGTGTTGATCTTAGAATTGTTTTAAGAATTCAATCATTATCATCTCATCCTTCGCCTACTTTCGATACTGGATCATCTCCTGATCTTGACCTGGAATCTCCGAACAATTCCGTTCAAACTCCAGATAATTCGCTAACCACTGACAGTTATCTTGGACTGGTTATCTACCCTATGAATCCTTTGTTTGACCCTATTGTAATATCACCATATCATCTTTACAGTCCGTACAACCAGCCGAGTGTTCCTTTGGAACTATCCCCTCATACTTCTTTGACTATTCGTCGTTGCTTGTTTCCAGACATGGAACCTAAAGGCGATGCTCTAGTCACCTCTCCGGATGAGTTCGAAGTTTATACTCCACACACTGTTAAGGGGGGAGAATTTCCTTTTCCTCCCAAGGGTTTCCCCTATTCAGGGGGTATTCCCACCAGTTTGCTAACCAACTATGTGTCTTTGGCACAGTTGGTTTCAGGTACACCTAGTGCCTCATCACTTTACCATAATCTTGTTTGGGTGTTAGGTGCCATGCCTACTTCAGGTCCATTCGTTATGAACATGATTTCGCAACAGGTTGTCACCTCGATCCTGGTGCAACCCACCATTCCAAATACCCTTGTATCATCAATCCCAGTTACCCATTAGGCACAACCGACAATTTCAAATAATGTCCCTGTCAGTTCCTCCATCCCTCTAGTCAATGGCCAAGCTATGCCACTGCCTAGGTCACTGAACCTGAATGTTGCTATTGTGTCATGTGCCACTAATGTGAGTGGCTCACAAGCTCACATTCTTGGTATAAAGTAGCTATTTTCTGGTATTATTCATAACCCTGCTTATTGTTATCGAGAAATATAGTGACCACTCGGAGCTGCTAGTCCCACTAAGACTGGTAGCTATCTTAGAAACAAAAAAACTAAACTACTTTCCTTTCCTTTATGAGAAGTAGATAAGAGGGGAACAAAGGACACGAACCTCAGTCTGGCGCTTGGTTCCTTGCTTGGTTCCTCTCCTTTCTGATAGATCTTTGCCGCTTCTTCTTCATCTACCCAGCTTCAAAGAGCACCTTTGGAATCAAAGAAGCATAATACTATCGAAGAATAGAGATCTACAATCATAAGCAATACAGGGCCAGATATGTATTGACCACACAAATGCATATATCATCAGACATACAAGAATGTGGAGGAAAACTTCAATAGCTTTATTAATATCAAGAATAGCAAAGAGGATTACAACCAATTGTTCTGAACCAGCATCATCCTCCAGCATGAAAGCCCTTCTTCACCTCATGTAAAGCTTAGATCACCCAACACTATGATGTTGCACCAGGAAACCAATAGCACTTCCTTACAAGATACAAGATTCAAACCTCTGTATCTCTATGATGAGGGATCCATATATAGATGATTGTGGGGGGGAAGTCAGCTTCTGGGATTTTGATTAGTGTCCTCTCTCTGATAGTTCTTGATTCCACTTGGAGATTGATGATCTCTTACTCATCCCTAGGCGAATTTAGAGAGGCAAGTGTCAGAGGAGAAGTTTCTGGAAGATTC
>APFE030625945.1:0-22264 GCA_000404065.3 Pinus taeda | reverse complement strand
ATTCCACTTGGAGATTGATGATCTCTTACTCATCCCTAGGCGAATTTAGAGAGGCAAGTGTCAGAGGAGAAGTTTCTGGAAGATTCTATAATCCTCCACCTCGCAAACTGTCTCTGCCATTTGTCCATTCTTGCCCATCACACCCTATAGAAAGGTTTTCTAGTATGCATCACACCTTTTACACTGAGTAGGTGAGATGCATCACACCCTCTGCACTGGGCATTCTGTATGGTCCAGTTTTGACTAGTTCTGAGCAGTTTTCTGTGGAGAACTTCTGGGAGATGATGTAACCAACTGACCTTGTTCCTTTAGGGAGTGAAGAAACACTTTTAGGGACTTAGGAGCATTTATTTTATGGACATTTATGATTGGGGTTGCAGTGCCCAAAAATGTCTATAACAGTTGCCCCCTAAAGCATGAGGTCGTTAATCTTTTGATGTCGGGTGAAATGCTTTATCATGAGGATCCGAAGTTTTTTCGAGCTGGAAGGTGGCATGTAATAAGATACAATAAAATACATTATCTTCATAAATTTTTTCATGATCTAGTTGAGGCGGGAATTCCCATGCTCAGCTTTATAAATTCATTTTCATATACATAGGACAGATAACCGTCTATGTAGCAGACTGATGATTCAGATGGAGTCATCATCTTTTGATTTGGATGATCATCTGTTCGGCAATGATATACATTCGATGTCTTTATATTCCTGAATATATCGCAGCTCGGATGGATGAAACTAGATCTGGGGTCTTCAAACTCGTTCAATCTTCACTCGGAGTACAAGTCGATCCATGTGAAAGATGTTCTAGAGTCGAACATGGAAAGACATCGCCTAATTACCAGCCAATGATGTAAGCTATTAACAGGCGCAAGAGGAATCACCAATAATGACAATGACCCTTAAGCTACTACAGTACACTTCGCGTGGTGTGAAAAAGGGACTTGGCATCCAACACCATGCAAAATCTCTCAGTCGAAGGCCATTGATGTAAACCTATCACTAAAAGTGAGAAACTTGCCATTGAGGCATGCAAGCTTCAAAGTACTAAAACGGGGCTTTCCTAGGTCGAATTCTTGGATAATGAGCTGATGTCGGCAATAATTGACTCATCATAGGAGGGCCTTAATGAATCCCACATCTACGACATGGAATGGAGCGAATGATTTTGGAGGTGAAAACAATCTGATGATACAAGGTTCAGGGTGGCGGTCATGAAAGAATGGAGCGTGAATGTATCGTAGCAGATGAGACACAGGTGAATTCTCTAAGTGACTTCTCTTGAAAATATCGGTGACACTGACATGGAGTGGTAACATTAACCCCAAATATGGATGGTGTGATAGACCAATGGTGATATGACTGGTGAACGGAATAACCCAACCCAACTCGGATGTAGAGTGAAAGTGTCATGTTCAAGAGCGACTTGCTACCAATAAAGTTTCTTGAAGTTTTCTTCCCAATTTTTCCCCATTCATTGCTGACCAGTACTTCTTTATTTTTATCAAGCTTGAGGAGGATAACATGTTCTTGTTCTATAATCCACCCTTTGGGCGAACCCGTCGCTATGTTTTAACGAGCCTAGTGACAGTGAAACTCGTTCTCGTCCATTCGGACAAGTTTGTCGCTATTGATTTTAATGAGTTTAACGACAATGATAACTCGGTCCTTTTTCAATTTTAGAGAGTCTGAAAAGGGATGGAAAGGAAACTCGAATAATTATTTTTCTCCATATAATCCCTTAAGTCCGAAAAAGTGTAAAATAATATGAAAGGGATGAATGTTTGGTAGATTTAAAAAGCCGAAGAAGACAAGTGCTCGATATTTTTGTGAAATAATCCCTCAAGTCCAAAAAGATTAAAATCTACAGGAGGGATAGCACTTCCAATGATTTTAATGAGTTGGAGAGGCCAATCGCTCGGCAATTTTTTCATATTTTACGAGTCAGGTGAAAAGAGCTTAAAGGAGACTTATCTTTTGAGGAATGAGCGATAATCTCGGGTAGCAGTTGATTCCAGGTAAGGTTTGGAATTTTCCAATCACGGTAGTGTCACAAGGATGGCTAACAAGATCACTCGTTGCACATGTTCCTCAAAAGGGTAAACAATCAAATGGAGGTGTATGATCGGCTAAAAAAGGGTGGAGGTGATGATGAGAACATGACCAAGGCTCAAAAGCTGATGATAATGTATTCACAATGGTTATTTATCGGAGATCGGTTCATTTTTTAACGAGTAGGTTTAATTTTTAACAAGCTTGAACTCCACATAAAAACTGCTCATGCCAGTCATATGATAAGTATATCTCATTGATAGGTTCAATTTTTACAGAGCTTGCACCATTCGAAACTTTTCTCCTCATCCTTTCTTTATGCAAGTTGGGAATGACCAATCCTACGAGTTTAAAGGGTTTGAGAATCTACAAACTAAGAAAATAAATGGTCACTCTTCACTTGCATGCAAAAAGGTTTGCATGCCCCCAGGTATAGTGAAAAAATTCCAGGCTACCATATAGAAGTTCTCGCATCTGCAAGATAGTTTCCATCCACATAGCAGATAGAAACACTTCCTGGCTTAGTCCATTTGGACAAAGGTGATTCTAAATCCCAACCACCTAACCTTGATGAAGGAATCTTATTCCAGTCTAATTCCCCCTTCCTCTACAGACAGGTATCAGACGAGTCATTTTCCTTCGCGGAAACCTACTCTATACCTAGAGTTTCCCTGTCGGAGTAGGCCAGGGTGCATGCCCCCTGGGTTTTAGTCATGTCCTCCCGGATCACTCGTGCTCTTTAGTTAGACAAACTGGAGATTGATGAGACATTACTTGTGTGAAGAGACCATTTAGGGATGGAATTTGACTACTAGCTATTTGTGAGTCGAGGAACAAAAGCTGGTCTACGAGCTGGACCACTCAGCCTTCATGCGGAAAACACATTACTCTAAAGAGTGAGGAGACAATGGCTCCCATGCTATAAATATAGTCGCGCCCAAGGAGTAGATTATAATCTAGAGGTCCTTGGACTACCATTACATTCATATAAATGGTTTTCCTTCTCAACATTATGGGCACATTGGGAAGGATCCCTAACGGTCGATTGGTTCCTTTGTCGAAGCCTGTCAGATTTCACATCTCAGGCAAAAGCGATGGCGAACCAAGCGCTTTCCAAGTAGTTGAGGAAAGGATACTCACAGAAGCCCCTTCATCTATGATGGTACCAACCAGGACCATTCTGTAATCTTGTACAATGATTTGGAATGGTACACTAGCCAGTAAACGGGGTCTGCCTAATAGATTCCAATCGAAGAAAATGACTAGGTTGCTTGGAGGTGGGGCTGAATAGACGGTTAGATACGACTATGAAGAACTCCTTCCTATAGTAAAGGAATGGGTAGACTGCCCCCATGTTCATCGAAGTCTGTGTTTATGAAAAGAATTTAAACGGTGTCGTTCTTATTCTCTCCGATGACTGTATCATCTAAAGATGGACCTTCTGAAGGCAAGACTAGGTCAACTGCAACCTCGACCTTTTGAATTTCGTCTGGTATGGATTCAGACGGTTTATCTTCAATGGTAGACACTTTGACCGACCACAATGGCGCGTCAGTTGGATTTTCAACTAGTAATGGACTCAGCAAGTGTTTCTTATATCCAGGAAGAAGTCGTAGCGGTGAAGCCGGACGGTTATCCAAAACTCTTTTAGCTTCATCTAGGAAGGGACAATGGTGGACAATGTGATCACCTTCACACAGTTTACAAGGAAATTTACATTTCCTTTTCTGTCCAAATACTTCCCTTTCACTAGTTGACAGTGTATTTTCAACATGATCATCAGAGGTTGACAACACCGGATTTTGCAAACGAGGAGACCAGTCCCTTAAGATCCAAGGGATGTAAGGACAAACACAATGATAGTGGTCTCCTTTGCAAATGACACATGGAGATTTAGGTTTAGACGGTACAGTGTGAGGATTTTCGTTAGATGATGCATGGTTTCCCCCTTTCACTTTTAGCTCGTTCTTCTTCTTTTCTTTCTTCTCCTTCCACTTCTTCTTCTCCTTAGTTACTTTATCTTTAGCTTTACCAGCTTCATCAAGCGAAGAGGAAGGAGGAGAGGGAGAAACAAATGAAGTAGAAGGTTGGGGGGTAACTCTAGAATCATCTAGTTGCTGATTTGATTGTTCAGGAATCACGGTGGTTTAAACGACAGGGGTCGAGAAGAGCCATATTGGCAAGCCAATTGTCAATCCTGGAAGTGACAATGTAGCCATATGAGGTGCACCAACATCTCCCCAAGAGGAGAAGGGACTAGGATTTCCTCCAAGGGGAAAACCTTGGTTGGTGGACTCCATTTTCTCAACCTAAGATCAACAAGGGAACAGTGATGTTATTCCGATTAAAATAAATTTTAGACGCTTTGACACAACTTGTTTTTTCAATTTTTAAGAGTCGAGAAAAAAAAAAAGATGACTCTATTCGCCTTCGATTTTTAATGAGGCTGAAGTGACAAGTGCTCAGATGGACCTTTTCCTTTAAGGAGTCTGGAAGGGAATGAAAGAGACTACTCTAGAAATGTAGACAGAGGGATTACCAAACCAATCGCAAAACTGCATAATACTTTTTACGGTACGGCAGTCAATCTTCCCGAATGTTGTGTTCAGTGCATTGTGATTGATAGGGCGGAAGACACGGCTTCCTAAGGATAAAGGATATAGCCTATTGTGGTCTCCCAATATATACTTGATGGTACGTGGGAGCACAATTTTGTACTGGCACTTGTCGTCTCAAAGAGGAGGAATCACCCAACCAGCAATGAAAGCGATAGTTACCAGGCTTTACGATGCCAGAATACGTCTCTAGCCTAGACTTCTAAATGTTTTACATTAGGTTCCGAAGCGTTTTTATGTTCATTGAATTTATTTTATGATTGATCTTGCTTAAGAATTTTCCTTTCAGGTTCACCGCGTGATGTAGATATACAATTCCTAAAATGCAATCTAAGATGATAAACAATCGTTTAATCTTCTTTTGCAATGAAAATCCTAGCTACTAAGGAAAGAGAAATGAGGTTCTTTCAACATAGAGCACATAGCACACACTATATGCACTATCCTAAATCAAATCAACAAGTAGTCTAAATGTAAATGCACATGCATGTATTTGTTTTCAGCCTTATTAATGTGTGAATGACAAGAAGAATGCTAAGTACAAATTTGAATTATCTTTTCAAAGTGACAATACTAACAAATTTCTCTTCAAAACGAAAGGAAGATAACGACATCACTTTGCAATTTCGAATTGAAAATTATTTTCAACACTTGAAAAACTACTAATTCAAATCAAATGCAAGAGTAACAATATACGCGATCATCAAGAACAATAGGACACTTGCAACACTTCCAAATCAAGAAACGACAGTCTGATTACATTATTTCTTTGTAAAAGAGAACTGTAATGGCGCACAATACATAAAAAAATTTACAGTTCTTTGCACAATGGAGGCAGAATGTTGGAAAGGAAGGGGGTTTCCATAGTGGTATACTGATCACAGACAACAAAACTCCTGAATAGAGCTGAAGAGAGTGAAAAAAAACCAAAGTCTGAAGGCAAAATTAACCTTTTTTGACCATCACACTTATTACACAAGGAATCCAGTATGCATCCCACCTACTACACACGGGAGGTGCGATGCATACATACTTCCTTGAAGAGAGGGTGTGATGGTACCAATGCGATACTTTTACTTGGTCTTTGATCAAAATTTGTAGCTCAGTTCAGGGATTTAGGCCGAGCAAGTGATGTTCAATAAATATAAATCACAGGGGCTGATCTAATGAGGTTACTAGAGCCACCACTAGGGCAATCAGAATGTTTGTAGATCAATTATTCTATTTATAAAAAAAACTCAGAGATAGAATGAAGTAGCATTGATCTACTTTGCACTTGCATAGAAAATGCAGTTCGAAGGCTGGTTGGATTGACTTCAGGCTCCGTCAGTAATTTTATAAAACAAACAAATATGGATAAGCAAACAATCTATTCGCTCCCCAGTGGAGTCACCATTTTTTTATCGGGAAATCTAGTGTCCACTCGGAGCTGCTGGTCCCACTAAGACTGGTAGCTATCTTAGAAACAAACAAACTAAAACTACTATAGCTTTCCTTTATGAAAAATAGATAAGACGGGAACAAAGGACACCAACCTCAGTCTTGCGATTGGTTCCTTGCTTAGTTCCTCTCCCTTCTGACAGATCTTTGCCGCTCCTCTTTTGTCTACCCAGCTTCAAAGAGAACTTGTGGAATCAAAGCAATATAATACTATCGAATAACAGAGATCTATAATAATAAGCAATACAGGACCAGATATGTATTGGCCACACAAATGTATATATCATCAAACATACAAGAATGTGGAGGAAAACTTGAATAGATTTATTAATATCAAGAATAGAAAAGAGGATTACAACTAATTTTTCTGACCCAACGTCATCCTCTCAGCATGAAATCCCTTCTTCACCTCATGAAAATCTTAGATCACCCAACACTATGATGTTGCACCAGGAAACCACCAACACTTCCTTACAAGATACAAGATTCCAACCTATAGATCTCTGTGATGATGGATCCATATATAGATGATTGCAGGGGGCGAGTTAGCTTCTGGGATTTTGATTAGTGTCCTATCTCTAATAGTTCATGATTCCACTTGGAGATTGATGATCTCTTACTCATCCCTGGGTGAATTCAGAGAGGCAAGTGTCATAGGAGAAGTTTTTGGAAGATTCCATGATGATCCACCTTGCAAACTGTCTCTGCCATTTCTCTACTCTCGCCCATCATACCCTACAGAAGGGCTTTCTAGTATGCATAACACCCTTTACACTGAGCAGGTGAGATGCATCGCACCCTCTACACTGGGCAGTCTGTATGGTCTAGTTTTGACCAGTTCTGAGCAGTTGTCTGTGGAGAACTTCCAGGAGATGATGTAATCAACTGACCTTGTTCCTTTAGGGCATGAAGCAACACTTTTAGGGACTTAGGAGCCCTTGGTTTATGGACATGTATGATTGGGGTTGCAGTGCCCAAAAATGTCTATAACATAGATTAGTGCAGAAGCTTGTGGACAAATACAAGATCAAACATCGCAAATCCACTCCATACCATCCACAAGGCAATGGTCAAGTTGAGTCCACAAATACGGTGATTGAAGCAATCCTTACCAAGACTATACATCTACACAGAAAAGGACTAGGTGGAAAATCTTCAAGAAGATTTATGGGCCTATAGAACTAGATGGAGAAATACTACAGGACATACTCCCTATGAACTTTTTTATGGGAAGCAAGTCTTACTTCTGATAGAGTTCCAGATCTAGACCTATAAGATGACAACCTAGTTAGATATTGATTTATCAGAAGCATAGAAGTAAAGGATGAGACAACTTAATGAGCTTGACGAAATCAGACAAGAAGATCTCCAGAGAACTAGCCTAGTTCAACAATAGAGATCTAGATGACATGATAAGTACATTAAAGAAAGTAAATTTCATCCAGGGGATTGGGAATTACTCTTTGACTTGAAGTTTAAAAATTTTCAAGGAAAATTCTAAACCCACTGTCTTGGACCTGATGAAGTTGAAAGTGTATTTGACAGTGGTATAGTTAGAATCAGGACTATTGATGAAGAGAAAATTCCTCTATTAGTAAATGGACATTGACTCAAACTTTACCAAAAGCCATTGACAAAAGAGGAATTTGTTAAAATGTTCCAAGATAATTCAGAACTGAAGATGGTAAAGAAGAATTCTTCTTCTTTTCTACCTTAGAAAATTTTACTCAATTTTGGCTATATATATATATATATAATATAATATATATGATATATATATATTATTATATTATATAATATATAATATATATATATATATATATATATTATATATTAAAAAAGGGTATAAACATGAAAACCAACATGTTGTTGGCATGGTTATACAAAAAATTTAGAGTGAAAACCAATTTTTGTCGGAACTTAAAATTTTCTTTTCAAAAAGAAAATAACAAATTTCCTTTATTAAAGTTTTTTCCTCAGCTATAGAATCAACAACTTTCCATATCTTGGACAAGTTTCAGTAGCTAAGACCAATTTCTGCAGCCTAAAAATTGTTTTTCGAAGCCGACAGGGACACTTGGTGATTTGATTTGAAGGACAACTAACAGAGAAAAACACCTACAAGAGATGATAGAACAACAAACGAGGTTAGAAAAGTGAATCACAGGTATATGCTACTTTAATTTAGCAATAGGGATTGATATATTGCATATATGACTAAGAAGACATAGTATTACCAACAAAATTAAAATGAAATGATTACAATTTAAGGGAAATAGCCATCTATCAAAACATCATAATCCACCACTTAAACTTCATGTCACATCCTCATCCCAAATCCACTGAAGTAATAACCGAATCATCATTTTAAATGTGCCCGAAAGGCCAGATTCATTCTTCTAACCCTCATTATAATAAACTTGTTCTTACACTTCTATGAACACTCCTAGCCACTCCATCCCTCTGCCACTAAGAAAAACCCTACCAACACCATTCTCTTGTCAAGGTAACCAGTCTTTGAGGAAAACCATCCTCCAAAATGAGTGTCATTTTCTGAACCAATCCAGTAGGGAAGAAATTCTTGGAGGGATATCCTTAGACTAGAGAGTTGTTGCAAAAGAAACAATGGTTGCAGTTCATAGAAAAAATTGATAGTTTTCACAGGTGTTAGATTTGGTCCTTACAACCCTCCATCAGAGATCTTTTCGCTTTTGCATATCATTTTTAGGTGTCTCACTTGTTCCACTTCGTTGCATTTCGCTAGGGACATGTCATTGACTGACAAGGGGGTCTGGTTGTCTTGTGTTCCCTCATATTTGTTCCTGCAGGGTTAGTAAAAATTTCTCTAAGAACACAAGTACATGGTCATTTTCTTCATTGTCATACATGATTAGTTTTGTTAAAAAGGATATTTAGTCCTAGAGTCTAGGGTTTTGAGTCCCATGCATACACATACTAAAACCTTGCAGGCCATGAGGTTGGTTTCTAAAGATTCTCATTTAATATGTTTCCTCAGAAAGCATTTAAAAACATTTTTAGTCCAAAACTCTGTTTTGGAACTAAAAATTGTTATTGTAAATAATTGTATTTGTTTTATCTCAAAAGTTTCAGAGCAAGTCTCTGATTTCTCCTAAGCCGAAATGCTAGAACTCTACAAAAAATCAACAAAATATCATTAGTCCAAACTTCAGAAAAGCATGAGAAAATAAAAAAAGGAGTGTTGTATTAAAAGGTCAAAAGTGAAAAGTGCCAAACCTTACAAAGTGGGTTTTTGAATCAATTTAAATCAAAGTAGATATTTTATTTGTATATAAGGGGAAAACAAGTCTATTTGTTCACCAAATACCAAAGAAAAAGGGTGTTCAAGTATTGGAGGGCGAAAAACTAGTTTGCAAACCCGTGGAAAGAGTTACAAGTGTGCGATGTGCATAGGAAGTGTGCGCTGCGCATTGGGTGGTGCGTTGCGCATTGGGCAGTTTAAGCCAGTGCAAATTTACAAAGGTGTTGTGCATTGGGGTTGAGCACTGCGCATTGGATCTCAGCCACAGAAAAACCAGTGTATGCGCCCAGAACTCAACCAAACTCACTCCAAGCTTGCAAATAGGTATGTTATTGCTGCCTAGTAATGTTAGGGTGTTATACATGTTTCAAAGAACAGATTTGATGTATTGGGTTTTTGGAAAATGAAACCCTAGGTTCATAACAAAGGCATCCCTTAAATTGTTTTAAACTATGTGGGTGGTTTAGTAAGATGTCTCTCCTCATTCATTGATGACAAAACCAACTCCTTACTCATTTGTGCACCCTAGTCAAACATTCCAAAGAGCACACATTTTATTTTGCTCATTTGTCAAAAGGGGACTGTTTTTGTAAATTCATTGAAAACAGAGCATTGTTAAATATGGCATGGTTTGTTTGATGTTGTGGCCAAATTACTAAAGTTTTGAGTATACATTGAAAATTAACTTCACCACATTTGTATTACTATATACATCATAGACATCTTGACACCAAAGCCATGTCAGACACGGAGTCAGAGTATGAACAACAATATGACAGTGATTCTACAGCAGAGGGTAATGTGCCAAGAAGGTCTCGCAGAGGTGGCAAAGGTGGTAAGCCTCTTAGGGAAGAGCCTACTTCTTTGGTTCAATTGAAAGCTTGCCCACTTGCAATGGATTGTTTTCATCGTCAGTCATGCTATCGCTATTGTGAATTAATTTCACACTTCCAGCATCATCGTGATCTAGCTCATTTGTTCATTCTACATTTACATTATGGACATGTAAACCTCGCCGAAGTTGATTTAATTTTGTCGTCAGAGATTATTGCAGAGGCCACTGGGATACCAAATGTAGGAGAGCAATGGAATAAACGTCAGCAGTTAGAGAAATCCTACTATCAGCCATACATCAAACCTGGGTATATGAAGCACTTGAGCAGAGTTTTTCCTTTCCACTACCTCAATGATCAATTTACACCTTTGATGAAACTTATCATTAGGTATTTCATTTGTGAGGGAAGATTCTCCCGTCTTTATGCGTACCATGTCCGTTTGTTGATGCATTTTACAAGGGTACGTATGATGAACATTCCATACTTCATGTTTCACAACATAGAGAAGATGGTGCCTCTTGTACAAAGAAAGACCCCAGCACAGCAACATAACAATATTTATCATTATGCCTTGATCAAGATCATGGTGATTCATCAGTTGGCACAACAGGGCATTACTTGGGAGGATTTTATTTCTCGTGACTTCTTCACAGTGCCTCAGTCACCTCCCGAGATAGTTCATGATGAGGGAGGGCCTTCACAGCAGTTTGACATTCCTGAGACCGAGCATGTCAATGCTCCGGTGTATGTGACATATCAACGAGGCCACATGGCCTTATTTGCATCTGCACGATGAGTACTATCTCCACTCGGGGTGGAAGGGGTCTCGTTGACTTCATCAGCACAGCGAGTATTATCTCCACATCATGTGGAAGGGGTCTCGCCTTCTTCTTCAACATAGGTACAGATCCAGGATAGGGGCAAGAGGCCCATGTTTGATGAGGTTCCTTCAGGAGGTCAGGACACGGATATCATTGATGTTGATATTAGCTCTCCTAACTCGGAGCTAAAGGAGATCATCCGAGAGCAAAGGGCTGAGAATGAGTCGCTGCAAAAGAAATTGCAGATGGCTAAGTGGGTGATCAACTAGTTGGAGCAGCGCAACAAACCGCTGGAAGATGAACATACACTTTATGAGCTGCGAAAAATATGGGAAGACCGATAATTGGCCCGAAAGAGACCCGGTGATTTGACACCAATTGATCGAGAATCTATGCTCATCCGGGTAAACACTCATTTGGATAAATTGTTGGCAAAGGAAAACAGAGATAAGGACATGCTTCGTCATATGAAAAATCACTATTGGGCTCACGTGCATGTTTGCAAAGCAAAAATGAAGATCCTAAAGAGGTGATTGAGCAAGGCACTAAAAAGGCAAAAGAGGTCAGATCCACTTCGAGTTTTGGCCGAAGCTTCAAAAGCTGAGCATAACACATGATGGAGGATCTTCACTCTGAATTTGAGCTAATTCAGAGAATTTTTTGTCGTTTTGAAATTTTTGGCTTGCAAAACAGGTTTTTTGGTTCAACGCGCAGTGCATCGCGCGTGGCCCACAAGATTGGGAGGTCCAAATTACAAATGGCTTGTAGTTTTGGATTTTTCATGAAGAATTACACATTCTCAGCTATTTCTGAAACATTTCATCGTGATCTGGATGGTCAAAAGGTCCGAAAACATCATGAAAACCACCTTGCTGCCACCTTTTACCACAACAGGAAGTACCTCTGGGAGAATTTAGTTTTGAGGGGGCAAATGAGCTCCAAATTGGAAAATTCCAATTGGATTGGAAAGTAGACATCTAGGGATTTCCAAAAAGCTATCGTGAGCTCAATTTGGGTGTCAGGAAGTGCCTCCAAATCAGCTGGAAATGTGAACTGCGCATAGAGATCACGGTGCTGTGGATAGAGGATTTTGGCCAATTTTTCACCTTCAGCTCAAGAATTCGGCTAGTTTTCACCAGTTTCACTCCTTGATGTAATTTTTGACCCAACATGATGTAATTTGATGTATGTAAAGTAACATGGCACTTATCTACCTTCTTATAGATGATTCATTCACAAATTAGCAAGAAATTAATGTAATGAATCAGTTTCCTTCTTTTTAGAAGCAGGTTGTTTGGTCATCTAGATTCTTGCTCCATGTTTAGAATTGGTTCAAACTGCTCCTAGAAGGAGTATCTCGACCCCTAGAGGTTAGAGAATGAGGTTAGCTTGATCTATATATGTAAATTTTCATTTAGTAGCAGAGGTTGGACTCTTGGGAATAGCTTGACACTTTATTGTACATATTTTATCTGCATTTTTGGCAAAGGAAAGACCAGGATTTTGTGGCACCATTTTGGATTCATGTGGCTTTCTGTGTTGATGGTGTGCTTCTTTCAGTATTTGTAAGTTTTTTTCTGTGTATCGCTTTCCTTCTCTAATCTTCTACAATTGAACAAATGAAGTGTTAAGGTAGAATCCATAAATTTGCTATGCTCTGCCTTTAAGTTTGTTCAATTTTCCATGTTTTCATTTGTTTATGGAGAATCCTTGAAAGTTTCTTTCTCTCCTTAACCTCTCACCAGTCAGATCTATCCATTCAACCTTTTCAAAGGCATCAAAACAATCGCCTATCTTGCCCCAAGTAGACCTCTACAAAAACTGTGTCTCATCCTTGCACCCAAAATTGCCTTTCCCTTGAATTCAACAAAACTTCAAAAAATCAATTTCAAATTCCTTGTATTTCATACCTAGCCTAAAAATTAGTTATCAAATTAGTCTTCTCGACCTCATTGATTACCTTTTGCCGAGATTGACTCAGAGAGAGCCCTATCCTTTCCTCGTAGGGCTAGCTACGAGGTTGCGTGTGGTTTGATGTGGCCTCGAGTTTTACCTTATTTCAGCCTAAGGTAGATTTGAGCGCTAACAAAAGGGAAGTGACAAAGACATTTAAACGGCCATTTGATGGAACAAAAGTTGAAATAGGAGACATTAATATCACTATAACATATTCCATGGTCGCAGAAGCTATTGAATTACCTAGGAGTGGGGAAAATGGTTCAAGAATAGGGGAATTAATGGAGAATATTGGAAGGTCTTCCTGAAAAATCCAAATATGGACACCACTGTCTTCAAGAAAGGTATTCCTAGTACCACCCTTAAGAGTAAATGGAGAAATTTACTAATTATACTTCAAAAATTTGTCACTTGTGAGGGTTGGTTTGGGTATATGTATTTTTACCATGTGAGGATAATGATGCATTTTCTTGAAGATCACTAGATGAAACTTCCTTATTATCTCTTGCATCATCTCAAGAAAATGTCCACAAATGTTCAAAATAGAATCCTATTTATAGAAAATACCATGTATCATCATGGCTTGATAAAGATCTTGGTTGAGTTCCATCTCCAGAGTGTAGGGGATAACTAGGAAAGTTTTCTGTTGAGAAACCATTTTGAATAAAGATCTCCAGAACAAGCCAACAACAATAAGACCCTCAGAGAAGGAAGAGAACAATAGAAGTAATAAAAGAACAGGAACCCAAGAATCAACTGGAATTATCAAAAGAAGAATTTCCCATAGTGGAAATTTTGTAGAAAATGAAAAAGGGAAATCTTAGAAGGAAGAAAGTTAGGAAAAGAGCAGAGGAATTACCAGAAAACAGGACCCTTCCTCAAGAAGAAAAGTGAGGAACCAAAAGAAGGAAAGAACATGGATTATATATCTTAGGACTAAGGAGAAGTACAAGGTTGAGCACAAGCAACAGGTAGCCTCAAAAGCTACAAAATACATTGATCTCAAGGAAAACTAGCCAACTGAAAACCCTGAAAGTTCTCCAAGAGGATCGCCAAAATCATCACTGGGAGTGTCACCACCACCTTGTAGCTCACCTCTAAAAAGGCCAACACATAGTCTAGGTGTTGACCCTTTTCAATAAGAGATTTATGACTACATAGAGTCATTGGAAAGAAAAGAGATAACAACTAAAGAAACAATTCAAAGTCCTCGAGAAGGGAGCAATCATTTCAATGAACCACAAGAACCTTCAGTCTCAAACGTTTTAAAGAAAGAGATTTTTGAGTTGGATACATTGAACAGATATCTCAAGAATGAGAATAAAGAATTGAAGACACAAAGTGAAATCCAAATTGTAAAAATTGAAAATCTCATCCTTCATTTGAGTTTTTGGTACAAAAAGAACAAAAATTTGAAGAAGGAAAACAGGGCAATGCGAAGGGAAATTATCAACTTAAAATATAAAATTCTCATGAGAAAACCAAGGATTCCGGTATTTGCTAGAAAGATAAAGAAATTGAATCTTGGAGGTAATGATTAGGAGGCACAAATGATTGACAATAATGAAGTGTATTAGGACATACAAAATCTTCAGCATGGGGGAATGTAGAGTCCAAGGACTGTCTTACCTTGACATCCATTTTTGCCTATATTTATGCCCCTTTTCCTATACTTATCACCTAAATAATGAAATAGACACAAGGTTTTGTTAAAGGTAAGAATTTACATGTATTATTATTCATGTTTGACTATATACCTTATTGCTTTGTTAAAGTATTAATTCGGCTACAAAATTGGTCTGTTTCTGCAACTAATCTAGATTTCTGTAGCTGCCTCCATTGTTCGTAGGGTTCATAAGCTCCAGCTCAATAGAGAAAGATACAGTTGGATAAGGAATAGTCCCCTTGTGGATTCCTTCCTATTCCCTCGAACCAATTCATCAAGAAGGTCGCATGATATCACGATTAACCCCTAAATTCAACTACAAGATTATCGCCGGGACAGAATCTGAGTTTCAATGAAATGTTATTGATTTTCTTTTCTGAATAGCAAATGTTAAGCCCCTATATTACTAGTGTAACCCCTTATTGTTATTATTACAACCACCTTATTATATTTTTTTACACATGTAGTCCCCATATTTTTACTATTGTGCCTCATAGAAGCCCACTATTGTTATTATTGTGCCCTTACATTATTATCTTTTTTCGGCTTTGATTATATTATGACCCCTTAGGCTCCTATATATAGAAATGAGGTCTTATCATTTGTATCATCAAAGAATTGTTCAATGGTGTAATGTAAAGGAGGTTTCCCCTCGTAGAGGCTTATTTATAAGGATTTCATCTATCTTTTCTATATTATTGTGAGCTAGTTTCATAACATTTGGTATCAGAGCTTTGGATTCTAGGTTTTCGCCACTCCAAACAGATCATCGTGCCATTTTCGCTATAAATTTTCTTCTACGACGTTTAAGACACTAAAAAAAACCCATTTGGGAAGAAATATTTTTGAACTTCAAGTCCAAATTTTAGAGATGTTATCGCTATATTTAGGGAGATATGATCTGAGGAAGTTGGAATTTTTGTAGACTCTCGAATTACATTCCAAATGGGTGACCTGGGGAAAATCATCTTAACTTCTGTTTTGAGAATTAGATTGAAATCTCATAAGAATTTTTAGAAAGAGGATGGCCTCTAGTTTTATGTCTATCTATTTCAGATACTAAGGTCGAAATAGTGAGACGTGGTACGTCGTATAAGTTCGCTCCACTAAACTAGTCTATAATCAGGTCACCGTGGGAGATTTGGCATAACTCTTCCTTGGAGAATCCAATTTTGACCAGATTGGTGGCATTGGAAGGAGGACACGGAGGGCTACTGCAGGTCATGATTTTAGAACTAGAAGATTTGAAATCACAAAGTTACAGTTGTTTCAAGATCGAACTCCTAAAATCAAGAAAAAGTGATATGAGGAAGTTTGATGGCAAGGATATGGTAAATTTAATAGTACAAATGGAGAAATATTTTTATCTACATGGTGTACCATTGTTACAAGAGGTATGTATTGCATCTAATTATTTAGAAGAGAATCAATTTTTATGGTATAAAGGGCTTTGTTCTCATAAACCACTTGTCACGTGGTCAATTTTCACGAAGGAAATGATAGCACATTATAAGGGTACAAAGAGAAACACCTTCTTTAGCCAATTGATAAATCTCAAACAAAATTGTTCAATGGAAGAGCACATTGAGGACTTTCAAAAATTGAATATAAGGGAAAATGATATTCCAGAGAAGCAGAGGATTGATGTCTCCATAGGGACTTTAAAGGATAACATTCAACATGAGGTTTGTCTTTGGGAACCTGATTCATTGGAGAAGGCATTTAGGTTGGCAAGAAAAATGGAAAGAAAAATTATGGAACAAGGAATTATGCCCCTCACAACTATAAACATGGAAGTGTTGTTTCTCCTAGCCTTCTACAAACTACAAGGGTGACACCACAACAATTGGAAGAAAAAAGAAAAAAAAGGGCTTTGTTACAATTGTGATAGAAAATGCACTAAAGGTCATAAGTGCGTTGAGAGGAAATTATTTTTCATAAATTATGAAGAGGATGAAGAAAAGTATCAAGAAACATCAAAAGAAGATGATATACACCAGGAACCAACCCCAGAGAAATAAGAAATGAATCCGACCATATCTTGTTAAGCATTGGCAAGAATTACCACTCCTCAAACTCTCAAGATAGAAGGACATATCAAGAAGAAAAAGGTTCAAGAAGTGAAAGATCATTGAGAAAGAAGAAAATAATCCAACCATATCTTGTAATGCATTGACTAGAATTACCACTCCTCAAACTATCAAGATAGAAGGACATATCAAGAAGAAAAATGGTCAAGAAGTGACAGATCACATCGAGCATAAAAAAATGAATCCAACCATATCTTATAAAGCATTGGAAGAAATTACCACTCTGAAAACTCTAAATATAGAAGGACATATCAAGAAGAAAAAGGTTTAAGCAGTGAAATATCACATCGAACATGAACAAAAAGTTCTCTAAATTTTAAAGGATAATGCCACTTTGGTGCATAATTGAATGAAACAACAGGTAGATCAACATCACAGTGAAAAATGTTTTGATGTAGGTGAATGGGTATTTTTACGGCTACATCTCAAGCAAGCTATTTATGAGAAGGAAATGTTGGCAATACTACATGCACTTAAGGAATGGTGACCTTATCCAATGGGAA
Organism: Pinus taeda; assembly: GCA_000404065.3. NCBI lineage: Eukaryota > Viridiplantae > Streptophyta > Pinopsida > Pinales > Pinaceae > Pinus > Pinus taeda. The sequence continues at coordinate 5,004 of APFE030625945.1, read as the reverse complement.
GACACTTCAAGGTAAAAATGGATCATGATAGTCTTAGTTACTTTTTAGAACAAATATTTTCTTTAGAAGAACATAAAAAATGGCTCACAAATATGTTGGGTTATGACTTTGACATCATTTATAGAAAAGGGAAGAAAATTTTTGTTGTAGATGCACTCTTAAGAAAGGATCAGGATGTGGGAGCATTGTTTTGGGCTATTTCTATTATCTAGCTAGATTGGATAAATGAAGCAAGGAATGAATGGAAGAAGGACAAAGAAGTGTGGCCACTCATTCAAAAGTTGTAGAAGATCCCAATTCAAACAATATTGCAAGAAGTTGAAGAGGAAGGAAAAATCATATTGGAATGTGGAGCAGTCATAAAAGAAAGAACTCGAAAGCTATGAAATCGATCAATTTCAGAGTATCTCATCAAGTGGAAGAACTTACCCGCTAAAGATTCCATATGGGAGGACAAGAATTTTATACAAAAGCATCCAGAACTTCTCAAGCGTTTAAGACAACACTTTTTGAAGGAGAGGGGCATGCTAGGCCCCTATACTAATAGTGTAACCCATTATTGTTATTAGTACAACCACCTTATTATATTGTTGTACCCATGTAGTCCCCATATTGTTATTATTGTGCCTCATAGAATCCCACTATTGTTATTATTGTGCCCTTACATTATTATTGTTATGTCAGCTATGATTATATTATGACCCCTTAAGCTCCTATATATAGAAAGGAGGCCTTGTCATTTGTATTATCCAATAATTGCTCATTTGTGTTATCTAAAGGAGGTTTCCCCCTTGAAAAGGCTTATTTCTAAGGCATTCATCTATATTTTCTATATTTTTGTGAGCTGGTTTAATAACATTTGGTATCAGAGCTTTGGATTCTAGGTTTTCGCTGCTCCAAACAGGTCATCGTGCCATGTTCGCTATAAATTTTTTTCTATGACGTTTAAGATGTTAAAAAAAAACCCATTTGGGAAGAAATATTTCTGAACTTCGAGTCCAAATTTCAGAGCTTTTACCACTATATTTACGGAGATATGATCTGAGGAAGTTGGCATTTTTGAAAACTCCCGAATTACATTCCAGACAGGTGACCTAGAGACAATCGTGATAACTTATGTTCTAAGCATTAGATTGAAATCTCATAAGAATTTTTAGAAATAGGTTGGCCTCTAGTTTCCTGTGTATCATTTTTAGGTACTAAGATCAAAACAATGACATGTGGTATGTCGTACAAGTTCTCTCTATGGAACTAGTCTATAATTAGGTCACCGTGGGAGATTTTGCATAACTCTTCCTTGGAGAATCCAATTTTGATCAGACTGGTGGCATTGGAAAGAGGACACAGAGAGATACTGTAGGTCATGATTTTAGAACTAGAAGATCCGAAATTACAAAGTTATAGTCATTTCAAGATCAAGCTCCTAAAATCAAGAAAAAGCGATATGAGGAAGTTTGATGGAAAATATTCGGTAATTTGGATACTACAAATGGAGAAATATTTTGATCTACATGGTGTACGATTGTTACAAAAGGTATGTATTGCATCTAATTATTTAGAACCAAATCAATTTTTATGGTATAAAGGGCTTTGTTCTTGAAAACCACTTGTCACGTGGTCAATTTTCACGGAGGAAATGATAGCACATTATGAGGATACAAAGAGAAACGCCTTCTTTAGACAATTGATAAATCTCAAATAAAAGTGTTCAATGGAAGAGCACATTGAGGACTTTCAAAAATTGAATATAAGGGAAATGATATTCCAGAGAAGCAGAGGATTGATGTCTCCATAGGGACTTTAAAGGATAACATTCAAGATGAGGTTCGTCTTTGGGAACCTGATTCATTGGAGAAGGCATTCAGGTTGGCAAGAAAAATTGAAATAAAAATTATGGAAACAAGGAATTCTGCCCCTCACAACTATAAACATGGAAGTGTTGTTTCTCCTAGCCTTCCACAACCTACAAGGGTGACACCACAATAATTGGAAGAAAAAAGAGAAAAGTGCTTTATTACAATTTTGATAGAAAATGCAGTAAAGGCCATAAGTGTGCTGAGAAGAAATTATTTTACATAGATTATGAAGAGGAGGAAGAAAAGGATCAAGAAAAATCAAAAGAAGAGGATATACACTAGGAGCCAACCCCAGAGAAAGAAGAAATGAATCCGACCATATCTTGTTTAGCATTGGCAAGAATTACCACTCCTCAAACTCTCAAGATAGAAGGACATATCAAGAAAAAAAAGGTTCAAGAAGTGAAATATCACATCAAGAAATAAGAAAAGAATCCAACCATATCTTGTAATGCATTGACCAATATTACCACTGCTCAAACTATCGAGATAGAAGGACATATCAAGAAGAAAAATGTTCAAGAAGTGAAAGATCGCATTAAGCATCAAGAAATGAATCCAACCATATCTTGTAAAGCATTGGAAGAAATTACCACTCTGAAAACTCTAAATATAGAAGGACATATCAAGAAGAAAAAGGTTCAAGTAGTGAAAGATCACATCAAGCATCAACAACAAGTTCTCCAACTTTTAAAGGATAACGCCACTTTGGTGCAAAATCAAATGAAACAACAAGTAGATCAACATCGCAGTGAAAAATGTTTTGGCGTAGCTGATTGGGTATTTTTATGGCTACATCTCATGCAAGCTATTTATGAGAAGGAAATGTTGGAAATACTACATGCACTTAAGGAATGGTGACCTTACCCAATGGGAAGACACTTGAAGGTAAAAATTGATCATGATAGTCTTAATTACTTTTTAGAACAAATATTGTCTTTAGAAGAACATAAAAAATGGCTCACAAATATGTTGGGTTATGACTTTGACATCATTTATAGAAAATGGAAGCAAAATTTTACTGCAGATGCACTCTTAAGAAAGGATGAGGATGTGGAAGCATTGTTTTGGGCTATTTCTATTATCCAACTATATTGGATAAATGAAGCAAGGGACGAATGGAAGAAGGACGAAGAAGTGTGGCCACTCATTCAAAATTTGTAGAAGATCCTAATTCAAACAATATTGTGAGAAGTTGAAGAGGAAGGAAAAATCATATTGGAACCTGGAGCAGTCATAGAAACAAGAACCTGACAACTATGAAATCGATCCATTTCAGAGCATTTCATCAAGTGGAAGAACTTACCCGCTAAAGTTTCCACATGGGAGGAAAAGAATTTTATACAAAAGCATCAAGAACTACTCAAACGTTGAGGACAACAGTTTTTGAAGGAGAGGGGCATGCTAGGCCCCTATACTAATAGTGTAACCCCTTATTTTTATTAGTACAACCACCTTATTATATTGTTGTACCCATGTCGTCCCCATATTGTTACTATCGTGCCTCATAGAAGCCCACTATTGTTATTATTGTGCCCTTACATTATTATTGTTATGTCGGCTTTGATTATATTATGATCCCTTTGGCCCCTATATATAGAGAGGTGGTATTGTCATTTGTATCATCCAAGAATTTCTCATTTGTGTAATCTAAAAGAGGTTTCCCCCTCGAAGAGGCTTATTTCTAAGGCATTCATGTATCTTTTCTATATTTTTGTGAGCTGGTTTCATAACATTTGGTATCAGAGCTTTGGATTCTAGGGTTTCACTACTCCAAACAGGTCATCGTGTCATTTTCGCTATAACTTTTTTTCTACGATGTTTAAGATGCTAAAAAAACCCATTTGGGAAGAAATATTTTTGAACTTCCAATCCAAATTTAAAATCTTCTCTCACTATATTTACGGAGATATGATCTAAGGAAGTTGGCATTTTTTGTAGACTCCCGAATTACATTCCAAATAGGTGACTTGGGGAGAATCATCATAACTTCTGTTTTGAGCATCAGATTGAAATCTCATCAGAATGTTTAGAAAGAGGACGACCTCTAGTTTTGTCTATATCAATTTTAGGTACTAAGGTCGAAATAGTGACACGTGGTATGTCGTACAAGTTTGCTCTATGGAACTAGTCTATAATCAGGTCATTGTGGGAGATTTGGCATAAATCTTCCTTTGAGAATCCAATTTTGATTAGATTGGTGGCATTGGAAAGAGGACATAGAAGGCTATTGTAGATCACGATTTCATAACTAGAAGATCTGAAATTATGAAGTTACAGTCGTTTCAAGATTGAGCTCCTAAAATCAAGAGAAAACGATATGAGGAAGTTTGATGGAAAGAATTCGGTAAATTGGATACTACAAATGGAGAAATATTTTCATATACATGATGTATGATTGCTACAAAAGGTATGTATTGCATCTAATTATTTAGAACCAAATCAATTTTTATGGTATAAAGGGCTTTGTTCTTGTAAAACACTTGTCACATGGTCAATTTTCAAGGAGGAAATGATAACACATTATGAGGATACAAAGAGAAACACCTTCTTTATCCAATTAATAAATCTCAAACAAAAGTGTTCAATGGACGAGCACATTGAGGACTTTCAAAAATTGAATATAAGGGAAAATGATATTCCAGAGAAGTAGAGGATTGATGTCTCCATAGGCACTTTAAAGGATAACATTCAACATGAGGTTCATCTTTGGGAACCTGATTCATTGGAGAAGGCATTCAGGTTAGCAAGAAAAATGGAAATAAAAGATATGGAAACAAGGAATTCTACTACTCACAACTATAAACATGGAAGTGTTGTTTCTCCTAGAATTCCACAACCTACAAGGGTGACACCACAACAATTGGAAGAAAAAAGAGGAAAAGGGCTTTGTTACAATTGTGATAGAAAATGCACTAAAGGTCTTAAGTGTGCTGAGAAGAAATTATTTTACATAGATTATGAAGAGGAGGAAGAAAAGGATAAAGAAATATCAAAATAAGAGGATATACACCAGGAACTAACCCCAGAAAAAGAAGAAATGAATCCGACAATATCTTGTAAAGCATTGGCAAGAATTACCACTCAAACTCTCAAGATAGAAGGACATATCAAGAAGAAAAAGGTTCAAGAAGTGAAAGATCACATC
>APFE030625942.1:21481-66430 GCA_000404065.3 Pinus taeda | reverse complement strand
CATGGGATCCCAACATTGCCTTGGGTGACATGCAATTGATGGCGTTGGCCTCATGGTTAAACCATGAAGACCAAAGAGAAAACGAAGCAAAATCGGTCATGAACCGAGAAGTGAAGGAGCCACTGCTAATTAGGCCGGAAATAGAAGACCCAGTGACCCTCATCTCAACACATAAACAATTGGCTACAGACCCCACAGCTTCTCTAAGGTGGATGGACAAACAGGCTCAAGCTATTGCCCACTTTGAGGATATGGAAAGGCTGTTGGGGGAAAATGCTGCTCATGCTTGTCAACGTAGATGGAATACACTGGGCCACAGCTTACAAATCCGAGAATACCATACACCCATCCGGATGAGGGAAGCTTTGGCAAGGGTTGCCCTTTACAAGAAATCGGTTCAAAGCCTCCAAGCCAACTGGATTGGCCTTAAACTCAGCCCACCACTACTGCTGGGTTTGACTGAAGGCAATTCAAAAGAGAATGATGGTCAACAATGGGCAGAGGTAGATAGAACAACAGGATTTCACACCTGCAGGGAGGACACTACCACGGAGCCTTGGGATGCCAGTGAAGCAGTGAGAGCCATGAAAGATGAGGACTTGGATTGAGTTGCTCAAGGATGAGCAAATGGTTCAGCTGGGGGGTGATGATGAGCCCCAATTTTGGTACAATTTGGGCTCATTTTGGCCTATTTTACTTGCTCAAACCATTCATTTTTATTTGCTTATGCATGCATTTCTTGGTTTATTCATGTTGTTTGTAGGAGGAAGGTTAGACACTTTATCTACGTGACTAATGCATTGTGATTCCAGGTTTTGGCATTAAAAAGGGGAGCAAGAGACAACGCAAAAGGGATAATGAGACAATAAGGTGGCACTGCTGATTTTGTGGAGAGATGTCCATAGTCTTGGGACATTCCTCGTGATTCCCACCAAGAACTCCGAGCTCCAATCCATCTCCCCTCCGAGCTCACAAAGCAGCCAGCTGTCCTACATGAACAGCAGTCATAAACTGTTCTACGAGAGCAGTATTTATGACTGCCCTACAAGATCCGCAGTCAAACTCTAGTTGGACAGCCGAGCCCCTAAAATCAAGGGCACTCGGTGGCTCATCGTTTTTTGTATAAATTTGAAGGCCTTAGCCTTAGATGGTTGTTGAAACTCCCGTATTATCATTATAATTTCGGAGCATAGTTTAGTTGTGTTCCTTTTTGTAAGCCAATTCGGCATGACACCAGTTTTATGAATAAAGAAGGCAGTTTGTGATCTATTTCTGAGTTTTCTTAGGAGACTATAGCTCTCAGGTTAGGGCCCAACCTGAGAGCCATAGATCCCCTCTGTTGTAGTGTTGTTTCCATTTTATTTCCAGCACTTTAAGTTTCGTTTACACATGCAATTCGAATGACAGTTTGATTTTCTTATGAGTAAAATAGATTTTGCTTATGGTACAATTGATTCCACTTGCTTAGCATAGTAGAGGATATATAACATCCATTGGAGCTCCAACAAAAACGGTTGTTAAGGCTCACTGCCATCTCTCTTGAAGATTGGGGTGCAGTCCATAACTAGCCACCAAAAACACGCATTGCTTACTTGATGATTGCTGCAATACAGTCTTGGTCTTGATTAGATGCTTCCTTGTTAGTCACACCTTCACACACACTTTCATCACAGCCTCATACACATTTCTCCTCGCGTTTTGGATTGTTGTTCATTGAATTCTCAGCATAAGTAATTTAGGTTGATGTATTTTAGGTTTGGTGACATTCATAATCATTTGTTTCATTTACACTCCTCTTTCTCGCTCCAATACCATTTCCTCCATCTTGATCACGCATGCAATCATATCTCCTTGGCCCTCACTTCGTTCGGTCCTCTCCTAAAGTCTCCCATTCCTCACGTAGCTTCATTCCTTGACCTCTCATCGACATCACTTCAACATACTCCCTACACCCGTTTCCCATCTCATCCTTCCACTTCTGAGCCATCACCAGCCTGATCCCTACCTTACATATCTCTTCTTATCATTCCATCACTCCTCCATCACTTCAATCCTTCACGGTAGATCATCCTGTAGCAGTTTAGAGACATCCTGTAGAAAACCCTGAGTATCCTGTAGGATCCCCTGCAGACATCCTGTAGGAGGTCATTCACGCGGTTGCCGAGCTTCTGAACGTGGAAAACCTCTGTGGATGGATGCCAAGGGTCCATAGGGACCTCACCTAGCCTCCCCAACCTGTCCCATGCTTTCCTTCCTTCTCCATCCAATCTGCACAACCAAAACCTAATAAGCACAAAATCACAATCATTCCACCTACTTAATGAAAAGTACAAAAACATGTCTCTTATAATGCAAGTAGTTTAGATCCATGCATTTCCACTTATTAGAGGTAGTAGCAGCATTGGTAGAAGTTTTACTCATCTTCATTGCATTATAGAGGTTAGACTAGTTAAATTAGGGTTTCCTAGGTTTACATGCTTTGATTTACTTTTAGTTCATTTTTGTCAAGTAGACTAGTCTTCCTTGAGCTAGCTTTCGTCCATCATTGATAAAGCTTCTTCTGTGAGCCATAGAAGTTGGCTTGAGCCCTAGCGGACTTGTGCCAACTGATCAAGTGACAGCTGCGACAAGAGCTAGTACTTGTGCATATAGCATCGTCGCTTCCAAGTTTGTATGAACAACCGGGTTGATAAAATGAGAGACAGGAAGCCCTGGGAGTTGTAGCATTATTGCTACAATACTGGAGCTCACCATCTTGATCCTGGAGGACCTCTACAGTGAACCCCGCATGATTTTCCTTCATGAAGAAAATCCCATTATGTCCATCTTCATGAGCAAATCATTTCTCTTTTGCACCATTTCCCCTGAAACTTCTATTTGGCCAAGTTTACAAGGCCAACACTAATGACCATTGTTTCCCCCACGCCAATGTACAAAGATTAGCACTATTCCCCACACTGATCGGTGTGATTGAGCTGTGTTCCAGTCACGTCAGTTCTATTATGGAAAGATTTTAAATTATAGCCGAAGCTTCCAACTCTAAAAGATCTGTAATGAAAGTCTGGTAAATGGTTTAGACGGATGGGGTCGAGGATGAAAGTTTGGGCTCCTTTCCACTATAATGATGGAACTACCTCAAGGGATAAGTCCTTCTCCCATGAGAAGAGGATCCATCTCCCATCCATATTTCCTATATAAACCTCCCTTCTTCCCAAGCACAAGCTAGTCATAGTTAGAGTTTTGGCTAAGTGTGAGTATACTATTTTGATTAGACAAGAAAGCTATTACTAGTTGTATCCATCTAGTTGTGTGAGGGAGAAGTGTGTTTGGCTTGGAGTGAATTCTAAAGGGAAGAGCCTTTAAGCTATTGTTGTTTGAAGCCATCATGGAATGATAGCAGAAGTGTGTGGGAGCCCGGTCTTGTTAGAGAAAGACTGTGACGTCAAGACGAATGGTTGTAATCTTTCTTTGATATTAATATATGCAACTATCGATTGAATTCCTACATGTTTTGTAATATTACATATTCGTGTCTTAATGCTTATTGACTCATTAAATAGGTTGAATCTCAATTTTTCTATTATTATTTTTGTGTGTTGTTGTTGTTTCCTTGTTACAGGAGTTTGAAGAAGGAAGCGAGAGGTTGCCAGAGCGAGCAAGCGAGGACATCATCAAGCAAGATAAGCAACCAAGGGGTAGGCCCTCTTGATTGATTCTAACCTAAGGAAATCTTCCATAGAATGTATCTGTTGTGGCTATACCCATTATCGGGCTAGAGGAATTCGTTCGTGTCCACACTTATAATTTTACTTCACCACATGGGGTCCAAAAGACTTCTAATGGGGAGGAGTGATCAGGTGCTCAAAAATAAAAGTGTTGGAATCTTCATAAACATAGTTTCAAATCAAAGAGCTCATCATTCTGATTCCAACTATGCGAATGACACTCAAATTCGAGCTCATATGCAGAAGTTAGAGTAAGTCAAAGTTCAGGTCTGACTAGGACACATGGCACAATTGGATGATCTGGCAAGATCCTTCAATGAATGAGGAGGTGCCAAGTGGCAAGATTCCATTGGCTACCACATGTCACAAATCATAATCATAGGTGGGTCGATGTTAAAAATCGTTCCCAGAATAGCTAAGGTGCGATGCGATAAGGCAGGCAAGAAGGCTTTCAAGAATTGACCAAAGGTGTAATGCAATGGATCGCAATTGCACATCGGTGAAGGGAAGGCATGAGGGAAAATTGACCCCAGCATACCCAGAGTTGTGATACGATGTATCACAGATCGAAATCACACACCGCAGGAAAACAGAGTCCCACAATATGATTATCTTCCGATTCAATGTCGAATTGCAATTTGCGATAAGTTCTCGAATGTGAGATGTTTATCAATTCCAGTTTATAGTGTCGTCAAGTCCGCCACATCGAAATCGCACAATCTCTCGCTGTGTACAAAAACATTAAGCCCGTCGGTCCTTGCCGATTGTGATTTGCAATGAAAAGATGATCGGAAAAATATGGCCCACCACACGACGAAATTTCCCCCCAGTTAGCGCGTTTTTGGGGCTAATTTGTAGGACCATGTCGGAAATGGGGCAATTTGTGGAGTGAATAATGGGAAAATAATAAAGGACTTTTCACCTTGGCTTCTCCCATAAGGCCTCAGAGAGAGAGAGTTAGTACTTTTGGGGAGCAAGTCATGGCTCCAATAAACCACTATTGGAGCTACTGATGTCCATTGTATTCATGTACCTTGTGATTTTTACTTAATACTTGAAGCTTGATGGCCAACACATTTTCATGCATGGATTATGAATATTTGTAAGACTATTATGTTAATGTTTATTATTCATCTTTGTTTTCACCCATACTAAAGTCGTTTAACTATTTCGGTTATTTTAGTGCTTATCTTATTGAAAATGTGTTGTAATGGCTGTAATAATCGTCACGTCTATGTACTAAGGAAAATCTATAAGAATACATGGCAATCGAGTCAATACTCTAGATGGGCTCCTATGCCAAACATTGTGAGGTCTAATTTGTACATAACATTGGGGAGACCCCCTTGGTTGATGGATTTCCATCACTGTCAACATATTCTTAATAAAAAGGACCCATGCATCACATGGGGATATGATGGGCCTTTTATACCCTTTACTCAACAATTCCTCCAATTGGCTTTTCAATATTCATTTGGTTAGGGGCTTTCGATATCAATGTTCCTCCGAACACTAGTTCTATGGAGAAATATGTTTCCCTCTTGGGAGGCAGTCGATGGATCTCATCTAGAAGTACATCTTGGAAATTTCTCACCACCTCCAATTCTTCAAATAACTTAGTCGTATTGTCGTGAAACTGATTTTTTACTTTGATGGAAAAGAGTTGACACCCTTTTTTAGCTTCTTTCCTAAATTGCAATGTTGATATTTTATGTATCGAAATAGATCTAGGTATGCCTTTTATAACTTGAGTCTCACCACTATCATTGATATATGTAATTACTTTCTCAAGATAGTTAACGAGTGCTTTATGACTTTCCATCCAATCCATGGCTATCAAGACATCGTAAAAGCCTAATGGCAACATATTTAAATTGAAAGTGTTATGTTTCTCATTCTACACAATCTACTAGGATTTTACTTAGTTGGTCACCCTTCTTTTTTGCACTCATAAAAAATTGAACCAGACAAGTATTTTTTAAATTTTCAGCGTTAATTTACAATTTTCTATAACTTTAGGACTAACATAACTTAGGCTAGCATTAGGATCAATTAATACATAAATGGATCGATTAATGATAGTACCTTCTATTTCCACTGAAGTTATGGATTGTTTGAATTTCTTCCCACCACAGGGACGCTTTCCCCTACAATTGATAAGTGGCTAACTTGGCCTTTATCTTAGTGGTATAATCATAAACCTGGAAATGCTGATTTATGTTTAGTAACTAGGATTTGACCGCTTCCTCAAATTCCTCATCATTCATTGAGGGTTTGATTTGTCTAAATTATCCATGCACTTCCACCTTGGGTTTATTTTTAAGTTGAATCTAAATCCTAGATGAGCTTTGTTACTCCTCTTCAACTTCTTTGTTTTGACCTTCAACTTCTTCTTCCACTGCCTTTCATTTAGAGGTGTCTTCCTTATCTTCTTCATCTTTCATTCCCTCCACCGTTTTAGAATTTGACTTATCTATCAAATTATTAATTATTTGTTCTCACTCCACACTAGCTCTTAGTAATCCTTCGTGATCAATGCAAATGTTTAATATTTCAACTTGCAAATTTTTCATTATGCTTAATATTTATTTGGTAGGGACCTAGGCTTGCTGGCCCAAATGCACATAAATCTCGTCTTCACAAATACGATTATCATCATAATATATAAGAATTCATATATATTATCCCTTGCATTAAATTTGAGTGCTAAGAAATTATATATATTATCCATTGCATTAAATTGGAGATACATCTGTAAGTTTAGTTCTATTCCCACCACTAATTTTTCAACTAATGTCAACAGTGATTATGACTCTAAGTCATACTCTAATTCATGCAATTTGCTATACAGGTATATTTAGAGTTATATATCTAACATTCTTTTTTACTATATATATATACATATATTTATTTATTTATACACCCCTGCGTTTAACTACCCTTCAAAAAAGGTGTTAACTTAAAATTTTGGCTACAATTACATGGAGAATATTATATATTTCCCTTCTTTTTAATAGCCAATGTATTGATAACCATTCATCACATACGAATGTTCATAGCTTAAAATATAAAGGTACTTGAGTTCTCCAAAGGTTTTTCTCTTCTAATTATAAGTTTCCTCATCGTGATGATTTATGAAATCATATGAGCATATATTGTTGTAACGTCTTTCTTGTGAAGTGTTTATATAATATTAAGGGTTTACACCATTGAATTGTTAAGGTTTAATATATGTCATGTAGAATATTTCCTTCACAACACAAGAAACTTAGCTTAATTTATATTTGAAGTCTCTAAACATCACGACTGTAATGGAATGTGGATTTCATGCTTGGCGATAGACAAGAAATATTGTAATTGATTGTGACATGTCTAAATGTCGATGGTGCGTAATAATAGACATTTGTTTGATCGATGACTATGAGTGTTTAGGGTCAGTTTTGGTGTAACTATACTCACCCTCACTGTCACACCAACCTCATTTTCTCCCGTACTCAGTCGTATGTATACAACACTAGTGCCTTTGGCACCTTCTTGAACTCATTTTTCACCTACAAAATTCATCTCTCTAGTTTTCGTTGAGCTTCCGAGACTCCTAAGACTTCAGTTAGAAGCTTTTAGTGGTGGCCATGTAGGTACGGACTCTCCAATTTAGGTTTTCATCCTTTGTCTCAACAGTAATTTACACAATTACGTGTTGTAGTAATTTATGTTATGGAAATTATGTTTTCCTTCCCAAACGACTTACAATGCTTGTATTATTTTTCTATGTAGGTCTTTCTTAGATACTCTTCTCCTAATTGTTTAAAATATTCAACAAGTATCTCAGAGGCTTGGTTCTCTATTTTTTTCAAGTGGTGTGAGTACTAATTTATCGACAAACACACACATATAATGTAACAACTTCCTCTGGTTACCCTATGATGATTATTGTTTCATTTTTCTATTTTTTTTTTCATTTCTCACCAATTCTAAAACATGCCATGGCCCCAGGAGTGCGAGGGATAGCTTTATGTACCCTTCATAAGTAAGATAGATTCACTCTTCAATTCTCTTAAACCTTTTTTTTATTTATATCAGAGGTTTGTATAGACATTCATTAGCAAAATTTCAATATTTTTGACATTATTCCCTGGCCATCGCAGGTTTGATCCTTTGCCTCAGGATCTTGGCATGGCTAACTCGATAATGAATTTTCTTCCTAGGGTAGAACTTAGACTTATGACTACAAAATTTCTAATATGATTTTTTTCTTTGATCTAGGATTATTCGACCGTAAGGCCAAGTCCATTTTGTTGATACTACATAACTTAGGGTTTTATGCCGACCATAATAAAAAATAATGTATTTGTTCTGTCGAGCCCTTCTTTCAGTTGAGCCTTTAAAGAGGAATATATATATATATATATATATATATAAAGTCAGGTTCTATTTGATGTCACGACCCAAACACCCTAGATTGGCTTGGAAACTTGTATATATTCTCTTCTTAGGAGTAGAACTTAGGACTTATGATTAAAAGTTCTAATATTTTTTTTTTTTGTTCTAGGGTTCTTTGACCATAAGGCCAAGACAATTTTGTTGATACTACATAACTTAGGGTTTTATGCTAACCATAATAAAAAATAATGTGTTTGTTCTGTCAAGCCCTTCTTTCAGGTAAGCCTTTAAAGAGCTTGGAGATATATATATATATATATTATATAGATATATATAATATATATCGATTCATGTTCTATTTGATGTCACAGTAACCGATCCTAGATTCCTGTTTAATTTTTTTAAAAGATGTTGTAAAATAATTCTATTTTTTATTCAGTCTTATGCCTTATGTATTCTCTCTTTCGATCGTGGTTACACAACAAATATACAATATTTAAGAAGAATGTTATTTTTCTTTGCCTTGGCCGAGTCTTAGTTCCAATACTGGAATTCTTAGAGGTTATATGTACATAGTTTTTCTTTTAAAATAACTTGATTATTTGGTTTACAACTCTTCAATTTATTTAATGTATTATTGTACTCCTTTTAAAGGAATACCATCCTACAAATATTCTCTATATGCAACATGCATACCAATGTTTGCATTTAGAAGTAGGTAAAACAAAACAATTATAATCTCTCAGTTATAGTTCATTTTGATGTATATTAGAATATTCCTTTTCTATTAAAAGAAACACAATTTCCCTCTATATATTTCTTACCAATAAAATAATGGAATTTCCACTGCAGTTGCCGGTAGTGAAAAAGAATTGTTTCCTCTCTGAATTCATTTTCTTTTACCAATATTTATTTGTTATTTGTCTATCAAATACATATATGAAAATATTTTAGTAAATATGCAACTATATATATATATATATATATATATATATATACTATATTATATATATATATATATATATATATATATATATCTTACTCTATGTTACTACAATTAGCCCGGAGGACTTGTCATGGGACCTACCTTTCTCTTTCCGAGACCTATTTAATTAGAGTCCATGACTGTTATCCAACTAGGCAGGTGGACATTCAATTTTCCTACTAGTTCGCAATGGTAACTAACCTAGGCTCAATATTTATTATTCCTCTCTTAGAGACATAATTCTTTTGTATACATGTGTTTTTTCTTTTAAACATTTTTTCTTCAACCACACCACTCTCATTATTTTCTAGATTAACCACAGACTACATTGATAGGGTTAATAATAAGAAAAAGTATCAAATTTTTAACAATACTTACTAATCCACATGTTCTAGATTTTCTGGTACAATATTTTACTTTGTCCACCATAGATAGTCTTCAGGCTTGTAGTTATTGTTGGACCTGTTACAATTTAGATAATATACAACCTATATCCATTCTTAATCTGTATATTTTAATAATAGATGCACATATACTAACTGAATTATCTACCATGTTTTTTGATTCACATTCATTAAATAGTAACTTAAATTGATCAAGAAACTTGTCGAATCTCTTCCTGGGAATGCGCAAATGGTTTCAACAGTCCTCCCAACTGTAAGCTAGTTTCCACAACTAGCTACCCTCGAACTCCACTCCATCCTATCAGGGAAACAATTCCAGGAATATTTACAAGGTATTTCCTGTTGAACCCTTAAAGCAACATCATGCTTTATTTATCATAGGTTCAAACTAGTATTTCTCTCCCACTGGATATACTTAGGAATCATTGTTTTTCTCTCCCACATTATTCTCACACAAAACTAGTTTCATGACATTTATCTCCTATCTCTTTTTATTTTTCATGGTCTCTCTTTGCCTATTCAGTTGAAGAATGATGGCAGAAGGTTTGCCCCCTTCTTGGGCATAACCAATTCAAACTGTTTCCTTGATAGTTAGGAGTTAAGTTCCACCTGACAAACTTTGACGCATTCTCAAGCACATTAACAACAAAATATTTTTTTTTCATTTAACAATAAAATATATATATTTACATCAACCGGTATTTTCTATATCTTTAATTTTTCAATCACAATTAAATAATAAGTCATGAGTGATTATCCATGGGTGATACAACTCTGAAGTAAATGTGGTTAAATTTTAGAATGAAATCACAAGCCAATCGTCCACTACAATATGGAGGCATTCAATGTTAAAAGTGAGGATTCTCAACACGACTGAGTGACAATTACAGACTAAATGAACATAAAATTTGTCCTTCAATAAATGTAATATTTAGAATGTGTAGATTACCTCCTAAGATACCATCAATATATGATAAGATGGCGAACAATAGTAAGAGGAGAAATTACATTACAGAGAGTGGAGATCCACATCATTACCCTTGACGTTTTGCGTAAAAGTTAACACTATTGATTCAAGATCTCTTATGTAACTTTGTTTACAAATGATAGTATTAAAGAAAGTAATTCAAAGAAATAAATTGATATGAAGATAAAAATTTCCTTGACTGTGAAGTCATATAGACAGAGGGTCTCTATTTTGATGAGCTCTTAGTAATGGTTGTAAAACTAGTAGTGAGTTCAACAAGTATCAAAATATTAACGAGGTACTCTTCATTTGATCCAAAAGAAAAAAGCATGAAAATTGTTTAGTACGAGGAGAAGCTAGAGCATAGAACCTCTACCTCGGTGAATGAAACCTTTTTTTGTTAAAAATGGTCTTCCTCATTTTTTGCTCGTGTCAACTTCGATGAGAAACAGGGGATGTGGGAGCAATGCTTAAGCACCAAAAATGAACATCTCTATTAGAATTTTTACTAAGAGTGGGAGAATGCATTAAATGTTACAGGTACAATTTGCATTCAATTCTAGAGATGGACATGTGTAGAAGCCAGCCAGATGGAGATCTGTGGAATCTGTCTCATCATTGAAATGATAATGGATGATAACAATGTTTGGAGGAGTTCACCACCCAAGGATGTAGCTATAAAAATAAGCATCAAAATATAATACTTGAATCCAAGGTATAGATGCAACCATCAATCTAAAAAGGATCAAGTCTATGGATCCATAGCATGGACATAGCCATATGTATGAAAAGGATCATGTCTAAGAATCCACGACATGGACGCAGTTGTTTGTGTGAAAATGATCATGTATACAATCATAAATGCTCAATAAATCCTTGCAACATATATTTTAACAGATGAGATCATGCGTCTTCATCTCTATCTTGAACAAATTATGAATATAACCATGTGAATAGATGTGTTGATGTTGAACACGGTACAAACCACCTGATTACCGGTCAATAACGTAAATTATTAATAGCCACAAGAGAAACCACCAATAATGACAATGGCCCTCAAGCTAAACAAATACAATCTTCAAGTGTGAATAGGTGAGATGAAGTCAAACACTTGAAGAGTCATTCGATCAAGGCCAATGTCATAAACCTGTCATTGAACACTAAGAACTTGCCATTAACACATGCAAGCTCCAAGGTACTGAAAGAGAATTTCTAAATCAACTTCCTGGATAATGAGTTGAAGTCGACACGAAGTGATCCGTCAAACGAGGGCCATAATGTTTCCCACATCAACGACACAAAACATAGGATATCTCAAAATGATAGGAGTGATTCAAGATTGTTGCAGAGAGGGTCATAAAAGTACAAGAGGTTTGACTTTTGCAGATAGGACTTCTCATGAACATATCGGCAACACGACTCTAGAGTTCAGCAACACTTGACTCAAAATGGAATCAGAGGTCATGATGACAACAAGGGTGATTGAATAAGAGGAAAATGTATTTCCCAAACTTAGAAGGGTAAGTGGTGAAAAGAGGATATCCCAAACCTGACACAAGATGTAGATGAGTGTCATGCTTGAGAGAGACATGTTGCCTTTACACAAAATACATGACATATTTACTTCCATTTTTCCCCACTATTGCTAGCGAGTACCTCTTTATTTTTAATCACAAGATTGAATAGAATACCATATGATTGTCATATAATTTCATCCTTCAGGTGAATCCATCCTAGTAAGTTTAATGAGCCCTAGGAAGGAATAACTTTGTCTTTTCATGGTGACAAATCCTGTGTCATTTAAGTTTTATGAGTCCAACAGACGAGTAA
This sequence comes from Pinus taeda, assembly GCA_000404065.3. Lineage (NCBI taxonomy): Eukaryota > Viridiplantae > Streptophyta > Pinopsida > Pinales > Pinaceae > Pinus > Pinus taeda. The sequence goes on along the minus strand of APFE030625942.1, from coordinate 54,139 downwards.
CTCGACATCTTTTTCATGTTTAGAGAGTTTCAAAAAGAGGAAAAAGGGAAACTCTAGAGGTACCTTTTCATAGATAGTCTCTCGAACCTAAAAAGGTAGAAAACAATATTCAAGAGAACCTCTTAGCCATGTGTGACCAAGGTATTCCTTTTTCGTACAATAGTCTATCTCAATCCGGAAAAGGGTTAAACTTATATTAAGTAGACGCAATCTTATTTACTTTAATGAGTTTGAAACGACAAGTACTCAACAATATTTTCATATTTTTGGAGTCTGAAAAGAGTTGAAAGATGACTCCACCTGGAGGAATGAGTGGTATAAAAGGATAGCAACTAGTTCCGGTTATGATGGAACTACTCAAAACATGTAAAGGTCAAGAGGCTAGCTAATAAGACCACTCATCATAGATGTTCCTTAGGAAAATGTAAAACAACTAAGTGAAAGTGTATGATCTACCAAAGAGATGGTGATGATGGAATGAAAAAACGAAGGCTCATCTAGATAAAACAAGATTACAAACATAGCAATCACGAGAGGTAAAGTGAGAATGGTTTCATTTTTACACAAGATTGAAACATGGGAAACTGTACTTGAGTATACTTGAAGATAATTTCAATTTTTTACAAGATTGAAACATGAGAAAAAAATGTACTTAGGTTTGGTTTCAGTTTTACACAAGCTTGAAATGGAAACAAACTATGTTTCGATTTGGTTTCATTTTTACACAAGCTTGAAATGGAAAAAAACTATGCTTGGTTTTGGTTTCATTTTTACACAAGCTTGAAACAAAGATAAACTCTACTTGAGATGATTTTGCATGCCCCCAGCATAATGATTCAACTCAAGGTACATGCCCCCAAGCTTCATTTCATTCACTGAAGAAAACTACTGGTTACTAACTGGTGGATGGAATGAAGTTTCACTTACAAGATCAAGTGAAAGACTCGACTAGGATTTTATGAGATCTAATCAAAGACTAGAATTGGAAGGGGATTTTTTTCATTTTTTAATGAGATTGGCATAGGAAAAGAACCATGCTCATGACACCTTGTTTCATTTTTTTACGAGCTTGACACAAGTAAAAGAAATCTGCTCATGGAGACCTATTTCATTTTTTAATGAGGTTGACATGGTAAAAGAACTATCCTCGTGGGAACCTATTTCATTTTTTAATGAGGTTGACATAGTAAAAGAACTATCCTCATGCAAACCTATTTCATTTTTTAACGAGCTTGACATGGTAAAAGAACTATCCTCATGGGAACCTATTTCATTTTTTAATGAGGTTTACATAGTAAAAGAACTATCCTCATGACCTTGATTACAAACTATAAGAGGTCATAGCTTCCAAGAGGTTCTCATCAGATGGGAGAACAATGCTTTGGAAGGGATACATGTCAATGGATCTAATTGAAAGATTGGGTTCCAATGTCCCCAATACATGATTCACTATATCACTAACTAGATCATCAATAGATGTGGGCATGGAACAAGTGGCCAAATAATTAACCAGTGGCAAGGTTGATACCACATGCATACAAGGACCATTAAGGGAAAATGGTTTATCGGGTGTCAAATTAGGACCAACGAACAAAATCTAATCAATGGCCACAATTCTTCCTTCATGCGGGAAACATATGACATGAAGGAGAGAAGAGATAAGAGATCCCATGACATAAACATAATTAGGACTGAGGAGTAAATTAAAATGAAAATGGCCTTGGACAACCATCACATTGAGATAGATAGTTTTTCCTCCCAAAGTAATAGGAAACTTCAGAAGGATCTCTAAGGGTTGACTAGTTCCTTTGTTAAAAGCTAACAGATTCTAGGTAGTGGGCACAAGCTACGAAGAACCTAAAGCTTGCCAAGTAGTTGAAGATAGAATAATAATAGATGCACCTTCATCCATGATTGTGCCAGGTACGGGTATATTACAAGCCTGTACCATGATCTAAAAAGTAACATAAGAAGGAAGGTGATATCCTACCAGTTGACTCCAATCAAAGAAAGTGATTAAACTACTTGGATATGGTGCCATCGAAATGGGAGCAATGCCCTCTTGTGTTACAGGAATGGGAGGATCACCTCTATGTACCATGGGAATAGGAGGATCACCCCCCTGTACCGTGCAAACAAGAGGATTTCCCTCCAATTCTTTCGAATATGATGAAACTAGAAGAACTTGAGTGGTATGAAATTCACTCTCTATAGCATAGATATGATCAACTGAAAGTGGAATCAGGTCAACCATTTTTTCAACCAATGGTTGGTTGGAAATAGACTCATGAGATTCACTTTCAGAGAGAGTGGGATTGACCAGGGATGAGAATTGATCAATCACTTGATAATTAACAAGTGGAGTATTAAGGGAAATCTTCTGATAACCAATCAGAAAATGTGGTTGAGAAGAGGTAAGGTTATCCAACACATTGGAGGCTTCATCCATATAGGGACAAAGGTGAACAGGATGATTCCCTTCACATAACCTACAAAGAAATTTGACTTTTCCCTTTTTCCCATGGGATTTTCTGTCACTAGTTGAAGGTTTATCACTAACATGATCTTCGTAGGTTGATGACAAATGTTGATATGAACCTGTGGATCACACTTCTAAGACCTTGGGAATACCATGGGAATACCATGACTTTTTGAGGCTGATTGGAAGGTTTTTCAACATCAACTGTATCTGTAGAAATGGTTGATGGGTTGCCCCCTTGCTTGTTTTTATTCTTCTTAATCTTCCTCTTCTTCTTCTTATCCACTTGGTTACTGGCTTGCAAGTTCTCACCAGATGAAGAGGAAGAAGAGGAAGAAGACTAAACAGGTGAAGAAGGCAAAGAATCAACTTTAAGATTAATTAGAGGTTGATATGGTTGGGTGCATGAGAGCCCGGTTGAGGAGCCGCTTGAACATCCAGAACCATAAGGGTCAAAAACAACCAAACTGACAAACCAGTGGGAAATCTAGGAAGGGAAAATGTTTCCATATAGGGAGCACCAACATTTACAAAAGAAGGAAAAGGACTACGATTCCCATCAAAGTGGTTTCCTTGGTTGGTCGAATCAGGAACTATTTCCATTAATCTCAACCTAAGATCTACTAAGGAGTATTTCCACAGGAAGTATACTATTCCACAGTCAATTAATTTTAGAAATTATCAACAAATAAATTAAAAAGGGGTAACTAGGCATAAAAGTTCACCAAGCAACCATGAATTTCAATATACACCTTAGCAAAACCAAGGACTTAACGTACGAAAATCAATCTCCCCAAATGTTGTGTTTGGTGTATCATGGTATACAAGGCGACAGACTCGGTTACCTATGGATGGATAGCAATCTATAGGGGACCCCCAAAATATACGCAATGGTATGTGGGAGTGCAGTCTGTAGTAGTGATTTCTAATGCATAACCCTTCTATGAGAATGTTCCGATATACTTACCATGCGTGGAGTGCCTCTGATATACCTGAAATTACTGGAGAACAGTCCTATACACTTCCGTATGTGGAACGAGACTTTACCCCCAGGATACAACGCTGGCAAATAATGACAGCTCCTATGTTTAACGGCACTGGAACACATCTCTAGGCTAGACCTATAAATGTTTGCGTTAAGTTCCAAATGCTCCTTAGGTTAATTGAGGTAAATTTTAAGTTTATCTTCAATTAAGTTTCAGTTTTAAGGCTCAAAACGATGTCAACTGAACTCCTATGATGCAACTATCATGAGAAAAGGATTCTTTCCATTTGAATGAAAGATAATCTAGTAAGTGAAGGGATTCAAACAATGATGCAACAATGAATATGTAGCAAAAAAATCTTTCCTAACTAGATCTTTCACTTTCACTTTCCAAATGCAATGCCAAAAAGTAAAAATGAATTTCACTTTTCATAAGATGCACTTATGAATTATGCTTTTCATTTTTATTTAAATGATTTAATGTAACTAATGCACCATTTAATTTTCAATTATTGAAAAATTTGATCTATTTCCAATAATTAATTCCAAAAAATAATTTTTCATGCAAGTGATCTAATGCAATTTTAACAAAAAGTAAAATTTTCGAAATGAAACTAATTCAATGCAAAATTGATTCTTTTAATCAATGCAAAAGAGAAATCACTATTTAATTAGTAGAAAAATAATTAATTCTTAAGCAAACAAGTAGTAAACAAATATCTCAATCAACTCAAAACTTGAAAAAACTCAATCAATCTCATTTTTTACCACTTCAAGCAAGAGACAATCTTTCCCATTCTACAAAGAAATCAGAAGCATACAAACAAAGTCTGATGTAGATAACGTAGAGAAGAGACCTCAGAGACCAGGACACACTAGATTTTTCAGTAGAGACCTTAAAAATTCTCACATTCAAGGACCAATCCTACTTTACATAGCAAAACCCATGCTGACGGTCATTAATGCTACTTTTCATAGCAAAACCCATGCTGGCAGCACTAATTTTCATAGAAAAACCCATGCTGGTATTCAACGTGGGTAAGCAATGGAAGACACGGTTTTCAGTGCGATTGTAAAAGGAAAACAGGCACTGTCAGCGTGATTGTCACTAATAAAACACACGTTAAGAGAGAAAATTTTAGGAAAAATAAGAAAGACTTAGGAATAAACTCTAGAATTGATACCCTAAGACACCATCAATTCACAGTATATACTGAAAATCAATCCAAATATAAGGTTTTTTTATGGCTGACCAAACTTAACGAGAAGCCAAAAAATGGATGGAGGATTAAAAGGGTGTACGCTTCCCCAGTGGAGTTGCCAATTTGTTAACTAGGAAATCCCTTCTACAGATAGAAGTTATCCTTCTAGCCCAATGTGTGGGTCTAGTAACAACCATGAAAAAACAAGTAAAATTTCCTAACCTAGATTGGAATGAAAAATGAGAAAGAGAGATGTCCTACCTCTTTCCAATGTGCTCGACCTTTGATTATGATCCTGATCCCTTAGCTCCCAGGATTGCTCCTCGTTATTCCTTGCATTTGAATACTTGCGAGAGAGATCAAAAGACAACAACAAGAGAGATCATAGAATATGCATTCCAATGTAAGTTATATAATAGATAAAGGAGTATTGTACTAAGAAAACCATCATAGACAAGCTTATGGGAAGTAAAACATGTTTTTTATTAATGACTAAATCAAAGAAGGAAACATTCAACCAATGCCTTGATGTTGAAGGCCTCCTTCAGGATGGTTCCAAGTACAAGCTCTCCTTTCCTCTCTCACCAAAATGGCAGCATCTAAGCACAATTGAGCAGAAGAATGGCAACCAAAAATGACCAACCCATTGAGGAAAGTGGAATGGATTTATCATGAGGGAGAGGGAGTTAGAGATCCACCAAAGGGGGAAGAAGGACCTTATCCAAAAGGTAATATCCCTAAAGGTAGGATCAAGAGCTCTAAATTGGAGTACTAGACCATATCTTCATCCAACAACCACCAGTTTTTCATTCTCGAGGCTTCTAGTAAGAGAAGCTTCTGCTCCAGTTTTGGAGAAACTACCTAAAGAGGACCAACGTGGATTTTCCTATCGAAAGTCATTCTACCAACACTAGTCACTAGTTAGACAAAAGGTTACCAGCATGGATTTGCCTACTAAAAGTAGTGTTGGTCTTGCAAATTAGGGTTTTTCACAAGTTTTTCCAGAATTTCTTCAAGACATTAGTTCTCTATCTCTTCAAGGATGTGTTCAGCATATAATTCATGGTGAATGAGTTTACATAGCTTTTGTCTCTTTATGACATTTGTGATGGCAGTGGCACAAAGGACGACACTTCGGGTACATAGTTGGGAATGTGATAAAATACTGTGTAACAGGGATGTGGGAGCAATGTTGAAGCACCAACAAATGAAAATCCTTATTATACTTTTAGAGTGGGAGAATGCATTAAATGTTGCAGGTACAATTTGCATTCAATTCTAGAGATGGACATCTATAGAATTCTGTCAGATGGAGATCTATGGAATCCATCTCATCATTTAAATGATATTGGGCGATATCGATGCTTGGAGTTCACCACTTGAGCATGTAGCTATCAAAATATGCAATCAATGGCCATTGGTAAAGGTACAATTGACAAAAATTGGTTGTTGAAAAAGGTGAAAATTGTTTTCCTTTATCTTATGCCCTCCACAATTCCTCTCTATCATTTAATTAGGCCCTTTCCAATGTAGAATAGTTTCCACAGTTAACACTATGGTAGGCCCCAATGCAAATGGAACAAAACTTGATATAGATTATTACAAACATTTATGGAAAATAATAAACCATCAAAAATACATTTTGCAAACTTAAATCACATTAGGGAAGATGGTTATGAAAAAATTTTAAATGTTAAATATGGGCAAAATGCCTTGTGACGGGCATTTTTTAGTCAAATTCCAACCCTAGTTCTGCCTCCACTTTTTGGCCCGAGTTATCAGCTCTCTACCCTCCTCTAGCATGGTTTTGCTTCTCCCTTTCAAGATATGTCAAACCATGTTCTTCCATGGTTAACATGGTCAAACCATGGTCATGATGCCCAACTATAGTTAACCGTCATTAACCATGATTAAACATGTACAAACATGGCCAATCCTTATTAATTATGATCTTTCATAGTAAATTGTCAACCATGGTCAAAATTTTCAAACCATGTTACCATGGTTGACCATGGCCATCCTTGGTCAACCATAGTTGTCGATGGTTAGTAAAGGTTAACCATGCTAAACCAACGTCAAGCATACCAATGAAAACTGATGAAGGGTATGGAAGGAGGGTTATAATGGGGGGTGATGGGGCACATCCTAAAAGAACTAGCGATGTTTCCAAATGTTTACACGCATAATATATGAAATTTATTATTTAATAACCCTCACAATAAATCATAAAATTAAATTTTATAATTAGAAGAGAGATTATTTTGCTACTTTTTAATAAAAGAAACATAACAGAATTATACAACTACTTAAAAAAATTGTTTCCCCTTAAAAAATATAAACACCAAGTTAAAATCAAGATAAATCTTTTTCTTTTAAGATAATAATTAACATTGATTTTATTTATGGCAATAAAACTAGTACATTGTGTTCCAAAAGATGCATCATATAAAACAATATATTGTCTCCCAATATATCAGAAGCCCAAGTGTGCCCAAATATTTGTAGTTTGGGGCCAGTAAAACCATGTGTCCTTATAAAACCATAGCCAAAATAGAAAAAAGTTTATAATATATATCAAAATGTTCCAAGTAATATTTCCGCATATAGATGAAAACCTGTGCCCAATTTGCAACCAGTAGTGGCAATAGCGAAATAAACAAAAACAGTGGATAATAAGTGTATATATATGGTCAAGGGATGGGAGCGATACCTACATCCATCGAAACTCTCTCTACCTCCAGTGTGAGATAGAAGCCCTCCTGTGTGTCATGGAGGCCTTTCTTTGATAGAGAGTCTCTGATGGTGTTGTGTTCTCTATGTAAATGTTAGATAGAGATTCCCAGTAGTTTGTACTGCAGATTCTTGATGTGCATCAACCAACCTTGTAGATGTGGATGTGTAATGTGTGTGAATCCCAAAATATGATTGATGATGGCAAGGGAATCTTTGTATATGTTGATGTTGTAGATGTCTATAAACTTAATGAACCAGAGCATCCCCCAAATCACCATAGCCTCTACCTTCATATTAGTCCCCCTTCCACCCCCCAGTGGATTATATATAGTGTCTAGTTGTCCATGTAGATCCAATTCCTGCAACCATATTTGCCATCCTATTTTGCACCATCAAAGAAGCTAGCAGGGTACGTGATAAATGGATCAACTTTCCTGCGATCTCGAATAGATGGATGAGGCAGTGGTTGAATTAGTGGATACATGGCAGTGAGTATGTTGTCAATGATCCTTCCCACACTGAGATATTTGTGATCAAATATAATGTTGTCTCTTTCTATCCAAAACTCCTAGAATGTGTGCATTAGGATAGCATGCCGATATTTATTCTAGGTAATCCACCAATACAACCATGTGTGAATGGAGCATTGGTCAATGTAGGAAAAGGAGAGATGGATAGACAACCTATGCCAAATATGTGCTACAATAGGACATTTTAGGAGAATGTGGTCATTATCCTCCTCCTCCTGCCAGCATAAAACACAAATGCTAGGTCCAATTAGGCCCCTCTTCTTCAAGTTCTCTCAAGTGAGTGTCTTATTCTATTAAGCCATCCAGGTGTATAATATAAAATTGTATGGAATCTGTACATGCCAAAACTTAGTGAACCAACAACGGTCATGGTAGTCATGTGTGCTGCAACAGACGTAATTGTATGTATCCGCAACAAAGATGGAACCCTTCTTAATAATACCATCCAATCCAATCTAGTCCCCTAGATCTGATTTAAATATTCCAGCATTATGGAGCTCAGCAACGATGTTTCTCCAGGTGACAAACATGTCCCCCCATATACCTAGCTCTTCTGTCACCTTCTAATTTGGCCTACTGCCAATCCATGTCCAAATGACCTGATCAAAAAATATTATACTCAGTGTGTGTGGACAGTGGATGAGCTCCTCCATGAATAGGTTGTACAGTTCATCCCCAAGTATCTTTTTTGTTCCAATGATGATATTCTTTCTGGAACCCATGTTTCAGTAGATCCTAGCTATGAGCCAATGTTGAACTTTATTGAGGCTATTCCAAATAGTAGATCCATAGGTCTTGGCAACTAATCCCTCTCTCAACCAGTGACATATTTTGATCTCTTTGAGATATTTTGTCTTGATGATCTCACTCCAAATACCTATGCCAAGCAATCCTTGCCATAGTGATTTTGTAAGAAGTGCCCACCCAAATAGCTTAATGTTTAGAATACCTCAGCCCTCCATAGCCTTTGGTCTAGCAATCTTATCTATTTTTACCAAATGGTATTTATGCTTTGTTTCGGCCCCGACACATATGTATCTCGAAATAGCACAATTGATTTGTTTAATATTGGATGTAGGAATGTAATATAGGTGTGCCCAATATACTACCAATTTTGTAGTACCTATTGTATTAGTGTGACTCTATTGCCAAGTGTGAGATACATGTGTGCCCAACCTGAAATATTCTTATGGAATCTATCCACAATCCATAACCAATTTTGGATACGATACTTATTTGGTTTGATATTGTATCCTAGATAATTTAGTCCATCACCAATCGGAATAGTCCTCACCCTAAATAAATTTGAAATGTATGCAATATCCTCCGGCTTACCTGCTCCATATAAAATTTCTGACTTGTCCTATTTCATGTATAGCTCAGATGTGTTGCCAAACCTGTGAAAAATGTTATGTAGTGTAGTCCACATATATCTTGATATAATCCCAAATGTAAGTATATCATTGACAAAAAAACTATGTGAAACACTTATATTCCTCCCCATTGGCAATCGTCGATATACCCCCCTCGGGAAAGCATGTGTAATTCTGTGACTACGTCCGTCCATGATCAATATAAACAACAGTGGGGAGAGTGAGCACCACTATCTCAACCTCCGTCCAACTCCAAATTAATCAGTTGGGTATCCATTTATGAGGACAATAAATCATACTGTAGTGACACAGGCCATAATCCATTCAATGGTGTTGGTGCGTATCCCAATCTTGTGCAACACAATGTGCAATAATCCACAATCAATGTTGTCATATGCAAGCTACAAATCCACCTTCATGATTGTAGCTTCCAATTTATTAGTATGTATGGTGTGCATGGATTCCTGTGCCATTGCAATTGCATCGTGTATTTGTCTATCCTGTAGAAATCCATATTGTTCCATAGTGATGAATTTAGAAAGGGTGTTTTTAATGTGAAGAGAAATGATTTTAGATATCAATTTATATATCAGGTTACAAAGTGAGATGGACCTATAGTCCTAGAACTGCCACAATTCATCCTTGTTTAGGACAAGAGAAATATATGTGGAGTTGATCTCATGTTAGATGTACCCTTCCAATCTAGACTGTTCCACCATTTGAACCAGATCCAGTCCCATAAGATCAAAGAAATGTAAAAATAGTTCTATTGTCCATTCGTCTGGTCCTAAGCACTTATCTTTGGAGAAATATTTCAATACAGAGTGGACCTCCTATAATCCGACTGCCTTGTACACTTCTTTGTTACCATCTTCATCAAACATGTTTGGATAACCTTCAGATGCCCACAACTATCCCTCAATATCGATAATGACTCTACTTCAATATGCCTACAAAAAGTCTGTAAATGTTGCATGTTGAATGTTTGGAAGGATGTGAACCTCACATTCATTGGTATCCATTATTTTCCATATGGAATTTTTCTCCCTCCTATAGTTTGCATACCTATGGAAAAGCTTTGTATTTCTATCCCCCTCCTTTAGCCATATAGCCCTGCTCTTCAATCTCCAAGTCACTTTATGTATGTTGAGGTTATGTTGTTTTTCCTTCTCGGGCTCCTTGATATTTTTTATAAGTGTGTTGGGTGTATTTCCCAAATCCAACATTTTTTCCAATACTTCCAGCTTATTGTGTATAGCCTCCAACTCCATGCACATCTTCTATTTTTTTTACGTATTTCCCATATAGTGACCTACCTTTTGAGCACATGTAATTTCTGAACCATATCCCACATGGGTGTTGTAGCTGTATTCCCAAATTGTGACAATGTATCTCAAACCAGCTTGTCATATTCGGGATCCTCCAGCCATATATGGTTGAATTTAAATGGAATGTTCCTCCGAGTTTGTGCCACCCTCCAAGTAAGTGTAATGGGAAAATGGTTCGAGATGTAATACGTTAATACGGAGGTCTATACAATACTCATCCTCTCCATTAGTTCATCCTGAATACGAAATCGGTCCAGTCTCTTAGAAATATGTTGTGAACTGGATCTTCCATTATGCCGAGTTGACATCATCCTATGTGGTCGAATATTTATCAAATTACATTCCCAAAAGATAGTTTTTAGTTTATTCGCCAGTGTGTCCATCTTAGTATTCTGCCCCTAACATTTCTCCAGTGCAGTGGTGGCATTTAAGTCCCCCGCCATAATAAGTGAGTTCAATTTCAAAATCTCAGTATCCATTGGTCTATCCCAAAATCCACAACGATCCTTGTATGGAGCATATATGTTAAGGATCCTGAAATGTCTCGCCAGTCCTCTCAGGCGTCTAGATAACAAAATACGAGAAAAGCATCTATAAGCCTTGAAGCAAACTCATCTTGGATCCCACAATGCAACCAATCCTCTATAGTGGCTAATAGAGTCAACAGCTGCCATATGCCAAGTAGGAAACATCTTCCTGAAGTATAGAAGAGAATTCTAGGATAGAGTCATGGTTTCTTGTAAGAGAATGATGGAAGGGTGCATACTCATGAAAATTTCTCTGAGGGAAAGGTATTTGTGCGAGTCCCCCAGACCTCACAGATTGAGAGATAGGCAAAGATTCATTTTAATGAGGCATCAGGCATCTGTGCTCTAAGGGTCCATGTATTAGAGGTGGAGATGATAACATTGTATATGAGAGTTTTAGTAGCCGAAAAAGGAATATTTTTGAGTTTGTCGCAGAAATGTCTGCTTGCCCGATTATTATTTCTTCATACAGTGATATTGAGTGCAAATTTAGGGGTAATTCTTGGGGAATTCTGGGTCGGAGGAAGATGTATAGTGACAGCTCGAAGGTCTAGCATAGGTTTGGTAAGAAGACATTTGATGTCACTGTCTATGGAATTTTTAGGAGACAGATTGGGTGATCTGGGATTGATAGGCTTTTTGCTAGATGGAATGTCCTCTGGTAGTAAATACTGGTTCAGGGAGAACCTCAAGTATGCATCTTCCACGAGAGTAGCAGGGGATGTATCTAATTTATGTATCAGCTGCTATGGTGGGGAGAGAAAATTTGTCCAATTGTAGAATCACCATGTAGAAAGGGGGGATGTAGGGCATCGGTTGGTGGGTGCGCAATAGTCATTTGGTCCGTGGGGGTAGAGAATGGCCTCAGATGGTCATAATATGGCGGTCCCAAATTAGAATCAGTGGATATAGTGTTGGTAGTATGGGGTGAGGATGGTTGAGTGGGATCTGATGTGGTCGAAGTGTCAATGCGAGTATGTCACACAGAGGGATTAGGGTGAGTGGAGTGGTCTATACCTGTGTGTTGTCACTGTCGCTCCTTGAACAACGTCTGTAGTGTTTGTGCCTCCATTTTCCCAACACTCCATGCCCAGTCTAATGTATCCTGCTGCATCTTGTGTGTGAATCTGCGTGAGCATTGTGCCCTGAAATGTCTAGTATGATGACAGATTAAGCAACAAAATGGGATGCTCCAGTAGTCCAAGCGTTGTTGCATCCGGATATGATCCCATACTAGGTCAATATGTGCAGGTAAACCCCCATTTAGTCCCTCTTCAATCAAGACCCAAGTGATCCTCTTGTCCTTGGCACCAATACATTTCGAATCCACATATATGTACCTTCCAATAGTGTTGTCAATGTCCATTAAAACCTATTTAGACCAAAATTCGAAAGGTAATCCAGGAAGCTTAAGCCAAATATATTGATGTTGGGAGGTGTCCCAGAGATGGTTGAATCCCACATACCATGGATTCAATGACAGGAAACCTCGACCCCGGACCCACAAGAAACCAAGAATTTTCTCCAAGTCCTCTTTGTGAAGGAAGTGAAAGTTGTACCATGAGTTCACAAGCCGGCACATAGTGGGAACATACCCCAATAATGTATTTCATTTATCTTCCACCCAATTACATATCTCTTGTTTTGGTAAGTCTGCAAAATACCAATGTCTGACTAAGGCTCGCTTTTGTAGGCTGAGAACCCTGTTGAGTAGTACATCATGGCCAAAACTAAGCAACTACATCTGAGGAGTGGTGTGGACTACCATATTCCTATGCTTGTATTTGCGAGGTGTAGCATCTGCACTATCTATCATCATATGGTAGAAGGTGTCACCCGCAACATAATCCATCGAACATGTTGTCACATGAAGCTCATTCAACCCCGGTGTATAGCGTGGTGGCTGAGTCATACCCCCCACCCTTCTAGTAGCACATGTGGCCTCCACAGCCAAGGTGGAATTAATAAATGCCTCATGTGTTGAGGTATCAGACAAAAAGGGGTTTAGTATGTCCATGGGTCTAGTAGAGTATGTGGCAGTCAGTCGTGGAAGTGGTGGGTGATGAACCCAGTTTGGTAGGAGCTTTCAGGAGGTGGACAAAGAATTGTAGGGATGGAATGTAGTGTATAATCGGGTACAAGAAATCTAGTGCAGGAAGTAATGTGATATATTTATTAAAGACATGTAAATAGTACTGCCCCCAATCCCAATGGAAAATGGTCTTGTGATCTAGAGAATCCAAATATAGACAATGGAATAAGAAAAAGTATGTGCCCAAATTCAATATATGTACCCAGCAAGTAATCCTCACGGATCCAATTGCCACCAACCACCCCCCATCACTGTGAATACCAATGGGAAGTTATAAATGGCATTCAGTGTTCATCCTAGTGTACCCACCATACAATATGCAATATATCATCATGGGAATCAAACCACCGTGATATGGAAAATACTATATACAACAGGTTCCCATGGACCATAATGCCACACCAACACTGTTGTCGTTCCACATCCCAATTAGGAAATAAATGTTTATGACCAGCACCACCAACCCACCAAACCCCCTGCTCCCTAATAGCATAGTACAAGTATGATATATCACATGAGCCGATACTGACAATCAAAGAGAAAAATTGAATTTCATCGAAAACTTGCATCTATGGAAAGTTGGATCACCGAAATATAATAAATCCAGTGAGAATGGATCGCTGGAAAAACTAGAGCCAATGTAGCCCAAGCAACACAATGTACAAATAGGAATTCAAGCACAACAACAACAACATGCACAACACATGTAGGTACACCAACAGTTACAACATCTAATGCCACATCCCGGGCATGGTCTGGATATAATGAATGAATCAATCCATTTGTGCCAGAATATGGAGAATTCAATGGTATTGATATAGTTATCTTGTTCCCGATCATTAATGGGACAAATGAGTGGTAGGATATCAGTGCACCGAGGCATGTGGTCTGCATCTATGGAATTTCAATTGATCACAGATAATACAATACAGAATGTAGATGGATATGATAAAAAGAAACAGGATGTGTAAGATTTCTGACATGATGAGCAATAACATACTTGAATGGCTAGTGTAATAGGGAAACAAATAAACAAAAAGAAATGTAGTAGGTATTGTCACTCCAATAAGACCAAATAAAAAGAAACCAACATCAATATCAAATATATCCAAGTCAATGATCATGATACAACGACAGCTAGAGTCTAGCCATGGTAAACATGTAGTGTGAACACATGTAGTGCGGACAAAAATAATATACAAAGGTTGTTAAAGAAATCCCATGTCAATCGACCAACATATACGCATCACCCATAAACCCATGTGATTAGTGTAGTAGCTCGCGGACAGGAACCTCCAAAATATGTGAAGCACCTGCCATTTTCTCACTAGCACGTGGCACTATGGAATGAATATTTTGAAATGTTGACAATGAATTGTATAAAGTTGGTTGTTGTGTATTACTAGAAATGCAAGTAACAAAGAACCTAGTTGGAGGAGCATATCTTTGAAATTGCTTGAATCTCTTGCTTTCAATGTTTGAATTGGGAATATTTCTGCTCACTCTCGACTTGATGTGAATACTTCCCTGAATGCATCTAGGTACAAGATATCCAATACCATATTATGAACATCTTCATTAACCAAGCTCATAGTACATGTAAAGAAATCATTCACAAATTTAGTTTATGCAAATTTTCAATATCTTTTTTTTAACAAAGGTAACTTGACAAGTTTTACCTTTCCATTGCCTTGATATGCATTTTCAAAATCAAGATAAATCTACTGATCTATACTATTGATATTGATAATAATGGTGTTCAATAGGGGAATTTTGAGGTCTAAAAAGGGCTTCTTAAGGAAAATAATAATTAATAGTTAAAATAATAAAATAAGACTTATGAATTATTAAAGAAAGGAAAAAAATACTTTTTTATTATTGTACTTTCGACTTATCTCCTTGTAAGTTCACTCAAATGTCAAGAGTGGACAATTGTTCGATGTAGAATTAAATTCCACATCCAATAAGTACCCACTTTGCATACCTTTGAGTAGAACCACATTGACAAGTATTGAAAATACATAAAAAAAAAAAGAGTTTTCAACATTATTTTTTTATGTATTTTTTATTTTTTCCCCTAACCATGGGCGAATATATAAGTCAACTCACAACATGACTAGACAACCCAGGTTGTTCATGTGCTAAAGGGAATGGAAAATTTTAGGGGCTAATGTTCACCCAGTGGGCTAATTTTCCTTGAATTTTCCACAAAAAAGATTCGCCAATTTCCATTTTTTATAAAAGATGATTCGACCAAATTTTAGAATATAAAATTATTTTACCTTAAAAATCGCCAACATTATATAGAGACTATATATAAAATCATTATAAATTTGAATAATTTTACAAATATATCAATAGACATTTTATAGTTTACAAATTAGGGATTAGTGAGATTCGCCAATGTTTTTAAACTTCAAGAAAAAATTTCATCCTTAAATTTTCCTTGCTAAAGCGACCCCTCTTTGGAGTTTCTTAAAGAAATCCAAATGTTGATTGGAATTATATGGAACAAATTAAGCACATCTCTTCATATTGTTTCTTATGCATTTACTCCAAAGAGGTATGCACAAGGGAAAGGCATAATTGCATGAATAGATGATCTTGAGGATAAACAAGGATTTATTGATGCCATATAAAATATATATACACCAAAACAAGTAACCATAATTCAACAACAATTCGTTGACTTTGTAATGCTTGCTAGCCCGACTTTCTCTAGTGTTGTAAAGCAAAATTTATTGGGCATGGCACAAAGAAGTCATAGTGAATGATGGAGGATTTATCAAGCCAAAGTTCTTTGAATCTGCACTTTGGATATGTTTTTACTTCTTAAATTTCCAGTTTCTTAGTTGCAAAAAGGAACTTGTGAACATGTACATTTATCCAGTCAAATAGGATTACATGTTAGAGAGTGAAGAAAATAGTTTATGTGCATATAGTCTTCAGCTTCTTACTAGGAAAGCACTACAATATTTATAGGGACTGACATCATAGTGTGATATAGATCTCAAGGATGTTTCTCATATTGATGATGAGGTGGATAATCAATATCTCAATGCAATAATAATAAATGTACTATTATATGACATCAAGTTGATATTGCAACGTAGTAATGATGATGAGGAAAAGAAAGTGAAAAAGCTCATACATCTTTTGATAAGCTTAATGCAAAAGATATAAAAGATATAAATTTATAAGTAGGTTAATCCTTCATACTTGTATGGGCATTAAATCAAAAACTCCCTTTTATGTTATTTTGAGGCATTTCACTGGTGGACATCTACACCATGTATTATTTTGAATAATCATCTATACTTTTCTTAAGTCTGGAATGTTATAATCTTAACCGCTTTGTGTGATTATTTAAGGTTTAAATTATAAATTTATACCATTAAATTTTACAATTATTTATGTAAAATACAATGTTGCAAATTTATATTTTGTAATATTGTGAATTTATCATTGTTGTACTTTGCTTTTTCTTTATAAAGCCTTATAACGTTGTTCAAATTTTAAAACTTTAAAATTACATTTCCTTAAACTTGAATGTTTGTCATGAATAAACAAAATGTTGAAAACAAAGCTAGCATATCAAAATGTTCCCGATCAATCTATATACAAAATAATGGACTTTCCCAAATCTTTTCAGAAATAGATTACATTTATGAATTTAAGCTCTATTGTTAAACTTTATAACTTTACATCATGTTATATGACCTTAAAACTTTTACTGTTAAAAGTTTAACTATTTCATTTTTGTAAGTAATGTGAAAAATAATATATGATATGAAAAAAAAAGTATAGAAAAAATACTAAATCAATAATGGACATATATAACATGGCCGGCTGAAAAAGAAAAAGGCACGCTTTGATTAATTTGAAGATAATATTCTTTGGATGTTGCGGGCAACAATACAATTTTGTACTAATGCCTAAGGATAGTTAGCGAGGAGTTGAAAAAATGCTCTGCTAGGGTTTCGTCGGGCCTGCTCATCCCTTCAACGGCACCCACTGAGGCTAGGTCAGAGATAGCGCAGAGGACAGAGGATCGACGCAGCAGATTATCTCAGCAGCGCTTCTGAGCCGCTCAATGGCTCAACCGCAGGGGGGGGGTGCCGGAGCCCTCCCCATCAGCGCATGATCAGCTGCAAGGAGTCCTTTTCGGGTCAGTGAACAGGGGGATTCTGAACGGAGGGAATCTGCCCCAGGTCACCAGCAATAATAACGAAGATCGCAGTGAACAAGAAAGTAACCCCCAGAAAGAAAACGAAAAGCCTGAAGAAAGTCAGAAAGTCACTTCATCAACATGCAGACCAGTAGCCAAAGAAAGACCTCAAATCGAGTTACCTGGAGACAAGATAGATGGAAGAATCGAGTTCATGCGAGACCACGCCCTAATAGGGAAGTTCATTGGGTTCTGGCCCACTGAAAGAGCCCTTTACGGATGGATCGCGGCGAAATGGAAGCCAAAAGGGGATGTCATGCTCCAGTTGGGACCGAAAGGATTCTTCACAGCAATCTTCTACTGCCTGGAGGACAAGCTCACGATTCTAGGAGGAGGACCATACTTTTTCAACTCAGCCGGGCTCTATCTTAGGGATTGGATCCCTAGATTCAATCCAGACAAGGAAGATCTATCGTGGGCGCCTGTGTGGATACGGCTTTACTCCCTCCCAGATGAATATTGGGAAGAAGAGGCTCTCAAAAAGATTGGAGATGGACTGGGAGAGTACATCAGAGCTTCAGATGAAACCAGGAATCGTAAGTACATCTCTTATGCCAGAATTTGTGTCTTTATTAGACTCAATGAAGCCCTTCCCGAATCAGTAACTCTTGCTCATAGAGATGAGGAATGGATTCAGCCTCTCGATTATGAGCATGTTCCCTTTCGCTGCCGTAAATGCCACACCCTGGGTCATCTCTTCAGAGATTGTCCTCAAAACATCCCTCTCAACCCCCCTGCTTCCTCTGACACCCCTGCTCAAGATGGCTTCACCAAAGTAACCAGCAGAAAAAGATCTCATAGAAAACCCTCAAACGGACCCAAACCCCAGCCCTCTAAGCCTCATGGTCCAGTAACCAAGAACAAATTCAATGCTCTAGGTCAAGACTCCGAGACTCAAACCCCCTCTGAAGATGCCCTCTTCGATCACCCATCCTCTTCGACTCAAACCCCTCTGCAGCACCCTCCGCCCAAATCTCCCTCCATGGTCATCCCCACCACCATTCTCAGTCGGCATCGACAGGATGAGCTAGTGATTATCAACATGGAGGTAGATGGAAAGGAGAAGCGCCCCCAGATCTCAGAAAACATCACGGAAGGAACGGATCAAGTGCAAAACATGGAGGAAGAGCCGGAAAGCATTGATTTGCAGGGATTAGATATCCTAGAGCTAGAAGCGGCATGCAAAAAAAAAGCATATGACGCCATACCAGAACTCCAACTCAACAAGTTGGAAATGGTCATCTCTAGAGCTTACTATTAAAGCCAACTAGGGATACAGGCAGGCAGCCAATGGGATGGAAATCTGCTTCCCAAAAATTCGAAAAAGAGAGGCAGGAAAACTGACTTACAAAGAACTATAGAAATAGGGAAAATCCTGGTGGACTCAGGCAGATATGCTCAGCTAACGAAGTACTACAAGCCCTCCCTCAACGATTAATAATGAAGCTAGTCTCATGGAACATAAGAGGGCTCAACAGCCCTAGGAAACTCAGAATGTTGAAACATATGATCAAAAAGGAAAAGCCCCACATGTGCTTTCTCCAAGAAACTAAGTGTAACAGCACAACGCTAGGTAGCATTCTCGCGAAGGCTTGGCCTGGCTGTAATTCAGTAGCAGTTGATGCTTCCGGAGCCTCAGGAGGATTGGCAATCGCTTGGAATCCGCAGGTCATTACTCTATCTGACCTTCATGCAACGCATCATCTCATACAGGAAACCTTCCATATTCTGGGCTCCAATATTCATGGTAATGTTTCTAATGTCTACTTCCCTCAAGATGCAGGAAGTAAAATAGGACTCCTAGATACAATAGCCGCGCTCAACAACAGCAGAAGATACCCCCTTTGGATAGTGGCAGGGGACTTCAACATGATAACCAAAATAGAGGAAAAGCTGGGAGGAAGGCACAAATTGGAGCAAGAAGATTGTCACTTCAAGGACTTCATTCAAGCCTCCTCCCTCATAGATATGCCATTTTGCAATGGCACCTTTACTTGGAGTAATCGCAGGGCAGGCAGGCACCAAATTGCCTCAAAATTAGATCGTTTTCTTCTCTCGGACAATGCAGTACACCTAGGAGGGGACATCTCCTCAGTCATTCTGGCTCAACCTGGTTCCAACCACTGGCCAATCGCTTTGCAATGGCAAAGACCTGGCAGCACAATCAAAAGGCCCTTTAGATTTGAGAGTTTTTGGCTCACTCACCCCAACTTCAAGGAGTATGTAAAAGCTCTGTGGACCTCGTTCATTCCCCCTCAGGGATCCAAGATGTATCAATTCCAACAGAAGTTACGATTCCTGAAAGACCATTTGAAGCGATGGAATAGGGACACTTTTGGCGATATCTTCAAAGAGCATCAAAAGCTCACACAGGACCTCGAGACCCTCCACCACAGAATCATCACGGAAGGACACTCGGAAACCACATTGCAGCAGGAAAGCTCCATTCTCAGCCAATTGGAGAACAGAAGAAAGCAGGAGGAGATATACTGGAGACAAAAATCTCGAGTCTGATGGCTAAAGGAAGGAGAACGCAACACTAAATTTTTTCACAGAACCACAATTCAGAGGAGGATGCACAACAACATCCCCTTCATCCAAAATCGTTCAGGGGCAAAAGTGGAAGCTCATGAGGAGATAGAGAAGGAACTTCTCAATCATTTCAAGCAGATTCTCACGGAAGACGGAGGGGATCGCAAACAGGCTATTTGGAAAATCACGAACAACATTCCAAAAATCATTACGGAGGAACAAAATGAACTCCTAATGCGATCGATTCTTCCTCAAGAAGTTGATGAAGCTATGAAGCAGCTTAAGGAGGGCAAAGCTCCAGGACCAGATGGATTCACCACCACCTTTTTTCATGCGTTTTGGGATATGATAAAAGAGGAGGTTTGGCTGTTGGTGGAAGAATCAAGGGCAACGCGTTGGATCCTTCCCTCTCTCAACGCCACTTTCCTAGCCCTCATCCCCAAAGAGGTGGACTCCATCACCCCTGATAAATTCAGGCCTATTGCGCTCTGCAACGTCATCTACAAAATCATCTCTAAAGTCATAGCAAATCGTCTGAAGCCTCTTCTTCCTGGACTAATCTCTCCGGAGCAATCAGGATACGTTGAAGGCAGGCACATCATGGATGGCATCCTGCTCTCCCATGAAATCATTCACTCTCTTCAGCAATCCAAACAATCAGGTATGCTTCTCAAACTTGATCTCTCCAAGGCTTTTGATAAGCTTAGCTGGAATTACATTCACGACATGCTAAGAGCTTTTGGTTTCTGCCCGCCCTGGGTTCGATGGATCATGAACATGATAACCTCCACCCACTTTTCCATTTTGGTCAATGGTTTCCCCTCCCAATCCTTCAATCCTTCCCGTGGGATCAGACAGGGGGACCCCTTATCTCCCTTTCTCTTTGTCCTCATAGCAGAAGGATTGGGGCGGCACATCAAGCAAGCTCTCCACTCGCATCAGATCAAAGGGATTTCTGTGCACAACTCCCCTCCAACGTCCCACCATCAGTTTGTGGACGACACGATGCTTTTTGGCTATCCCTCAGCCCAAGAAGCGCGCCGTCTAAAATCCCTTCTATCTGATTTCTCTGAAGCCTCTAGCATGCAGGTCAGAGGTTCTAAATCTCAAATCTTCTTCTTCCACACTCCGCCCTCTATCAAAATCGCAGTCTCCAACATCCTGGGTTTCAATGCTGCATCTCTTCCAACCAAGTACTTGGGAGCCCCTCTCACAGACTCTAAGCTAAAAAACCCTGCTTGGAGATCACTGCTTGAGAAATTTGAAAGCCATCTCAACCTATGGACCCTCAGATCGCTCAACTTGGCCAGTAGAACAGTTCTCATCAAATCAGTTTTGCAAGCCATGCCTCTTTATTTATTCTCTATCTTAGCTGCGCCCAAATGGGTCCTAAAAAGCATAAGAAACCTTCAGCGCAACTTTCTCTGGAATAGCGCTGCCACCAACAGGAAATGGGCTTTAGTTAAATGGTCCAATGTCTGCATGCCCAAGGAAAAGGGAGGAATAGGGCTAAGAGATCCGGAAAAAAGCAATTCCATCATGAATGCAAAAATTTGGTGGCAATGGATCACTTGCCCAGAAAAAACCCTGGGGGCAAATATGGACAGCCAAGTATGCTGGAAACCGACCGCAAGAGGAACTCATTCACCTCATCCCTTCCGAAAATGGATCTGCTATTTGGAATGCGGCAAAACAACATTACCAACTGATACAAAAGCACAGCTTCTGGGAAATCAGGAATGGACGCACGGCTAGATTCTGGACTGACGCCTGGAATCAGCTTCCCAAACTCCAGGACATCCTTCACCCTGAGCTAATCCCTGCAGGGCAAATCCAGCAACATGAAACAGTTCATCACTTTTGGGCCCCAGAAATGGAGCACAATTTTAGGATATGGAGAAATAGTAACCAAATCCTTCCCCAAGCAGCCGAGCATTAGAAAGATCAACTCAATTCTGTACTCCAAAAAAGACGGATCAGGCAGGATCAAGAAGAGGATATTATTAGATGGGGACATCAGCCCAAAGGGTCCTTCACTACCTCAGAAGCCTACAATTTGTCATGCAGCTTCTCCTCTCCCCCGGACCCTGTCTGGAGCAAAATATGGAAGCTAGGATCGTGGCCAAAAATAGCCCACTTCCTCTGGCTCGTTAGTCACAAGAAAATCCTCACATGGGACAAACTCAGGAAGAGGAACTTCCATGGGCCCTCACTATGCCCAAACTGTACGCAAAATGAGGAAACTCTTCAGCATTTTCTGGCAGACTGCCCCCTCGCAAATCAATTATGGGACAGAACCAGTTTCAGATGCCAAAAGAACTGTAGGGGAGAGGATGACATTTTCAATGCCCTAAGACTTTGGCCAACGCAACCCTACAACTGTAAGATCCTTAATCAACTTTGGTGCATTTTACCGGGGATTGTCCTCTGGAACATTTGGAAGGAGCGCAACCAACGCATCTTCAAAAGCAAGCATTCCAACTCAGAAGAAACCTGGAGGAAAATTCAACAGAATATTCAGGAAACTATGGCCCTTCATACTTGGACTAAGGATGACTTCCCCACAATGGATAATGAACGAAATATCCTGGAAAACTAGCAGCTTCAGCTCCCCTTAGACTCTCTAAATAATCAAACCACTATTGTTCAGAACAGGGATGATTTTCAATGGCAAGCCCCTCCCACAGGCACCTTCAAGCTAAATTTTGATGGGGCATCCAAAGGAAATCCAGGAGAAGCGGGATATGGAGGTATAATCAGGGACTCTGAAGGTAAACCCATACGACTTTTCTTGGGAAATATTGGATGGGACACCAACAATTCAGCTGAGCTGGAAGGTCTATGGCAAGGACTTCTACAGGCAGGGAACCTCAATCTACAACCCATCATTGTCGAAGGAGATTCTCAGATTCTAATCAATCTGGCCACTCGACTGCAAAAAGGCTCCAACACAAGGAAAATAGCGCCCAGCTAGAGACTAGAAGCCAGGTTAAACGCTCTAGCCAAGCAGCTTAGCAACTTCAGTGCCATCTCCTTCTCTCACACTAAAAGGGAGGGCAATAAAGTAGCGGATCTCCTCGCCAACATTGGCACAGAGTATGTTCATCCACTTTTATCGGGAGATATCAGCATCATCTCCAACAGGCAGAAGCTCCAGGAGTGTCAAAGCTTGATCCTCGCTAATACTACTCCCTCGGATGCGGGTGACCTTCGGCATGATACGAGCAAGCCATATGGCAAGCACGCGCAGCCACGTGATGGCGCAGGGGCCATTAATACTTTAGGCCGTCGATCGGGCGAGGATGAAGGCTCCCTTAAGGAAGCGGCCTGAGTTGATGGCTCACCTACGCTGTGCAGTTATGGAGCTCACTCACCGAGAATTTGCAAAGGGTATTCATGGAACAGGTCGACAGTCAACGAGCCATCGTGAGGTTGAGTGGGACGAGCTCTAGCTGCGGGGGCTCTCCGAAATTGTGTAGGTGCAGAAGAGAGCAAGCAGGCTTCGACCTGCCCATCTGGTTCTCCGTGGCTCGTATCTGGTTCTTTCTGGCTCTCACCTGGGCACTGAGCTTTTTGAAGCTTCCTTATTTGGGAGGAAGTGGTGGCGAGTTCAGAAGGGTGACTGCGAGCGAAGCATAGTGCAAAATCCTGAAGAATTCGGGAAGGGACTCATGGCTCAACTTCGGGAGAGGCAACCCTGTCGCAGAGGCTCTGGCAGAGGCTCTAGAAGAGGCTCAGCGTCGCGCTCTCCAGCAGCAAATGAACACCATCACTGCTGTTGTTGCTTCTGTCACAGAAGAGCGAAAGCCCAACCCCTCCAAGTTGGGAAATTAACGGAGGTGGGAAGCTCCAGTGAGGGAGGGCCGGCCCTTCCAGCGTTTGGCTCGGTTGTTTTCACCCTGGGCAGCTCAAGAGGCAACGAGGGCATCAGCGCTCACATTTCCGTCCTTTTCACTGCAGTTCCTGAGAACGATGGCAGTGATGCGCCTCCTGGAGAGGGGGAGCCACCCTCAGGTAGCATTATTTTGGAAGGTCCTGATCAGCAACCCGCAATTGCGCATGGTAAGGAAACACTGGATTCCCCCGTCCCACCTCCGGAGCAGAAGATTCAAGATGAAGCAGCGGCCATTTGGGCTGCAATGTGGGAGGGAGTCCCGGAAGGAATGGGCTGGTGCACCATTGTGGAGGAAACAAACCCTGAAGAAGGAGAAATCGGTGAAGCTGGTCAAAGTGGCGGTGCTGGTCAGGGTGGCGATGATGGTCCGGGTGGCGATGCTGGACAGAGTAGCAATGCTGGTCAGGGTGGCGGTGTTGGTAAGGATGGCGGTGCTGGTCAGGGTAGCGATGCTGGTCCGGGTGGTGATGCGGATTCGGGCGGAGATGCTGGTCAGGGTGGCGGCGATGCTAGTCAGGATGGCGGCGCTGGTCGTAGCAGAGATGCTGGCCAAGATGGCGGTGCTGAGCTCGGTGGCAACAGTCACGGCTTGGCGGGCTAGGACTGAACTCCTGGCGCACATTCCAGATCCCACCTTCTTCTCTCTGCTCGAAGCTAAGTCTAAGGTCTCTATGTTTACTCACATGCATTTTCCGTTCCGGTCTTATCTAAGTCAGTTTGTTTGTCCTGGTAGTTTAGTTTCTGTTCAGCCTGTGTATGGCGACTCACAGCTGAATTTTAATGGAATGCCCCTGCGTGGGCTGTTAAGTTAGGTAGTTTGTCAAGCGGGTCAGGATTTAGCCTCTGCCTCCTTTTGAGAAAGCAAAACTTTTTTGTCGGTGCTACCCCTGCGAGGGAGCTTTTGAAACAAACTCAGGATGCCCAAGGTGCCAATACGGGCCATGGAAGTCATGTTCTACTGCATGTAATTTTCTGTAAATGCTTATAATAGAATAGATAGTTTTAACTAGGAAAAAAAAAAAAATTTGAAGATATGTCATCTATTTTGAAAAAAGCGGCCTTCACACAATCGCGCCTACAATCTCGCGGATTGTGATTTTTTTGTTGAATCTAGTGGAGAGGCCAACATTCCACTGACTAGGTATAAAAGGATGTTTGTACTTCCGTGCAGCCCTGGCACGCTGATGACACAACAGAATGCTATTTCTATTCATTTTAGAAACTTTTAGAAACTTTTAGAATGCTAATACTACCATGCATGTACGCCTGGCCATAACTCTTTACATAATAAACTGTGACTGTAATAATCATATTATGTAGATATTATTATATTGTTTAAATATAATATATTCTATTTTGAATAAATATATTTTTTTATTAAAGTTCACATGAAAAGTTAATATATATTTATTAAATTTTTAGATGAAGCAAAATAAATTAATATATATCTAATAAATTTGGGTTGGCATTGTGTAAAGACTAAGGAAATTAACACTAGCAAATTCTCAAGCGTAACAATTATAACCTAAATTTCCTCTCGTAACACCCCAAAAATTGCATTAAAATTACTGAGAACTACTAAGTAAATCTTCATTGGATGTTTAATTTAAGTTTTAATTCATTCTAATGTTTAACATTAGATGACTGAGGCCAGAAGGCCAAAAAGCATTTATTATGGTTATCTTGTGATTACCTAAATTATTGGTAACATTACTTTAACATAATAAAACTGTTTTGTATTAGTTAAAAGAAATGGTTACCAAGAAACAGTTAACCCTCTACCTAAAAAGGGAAATATAGAGAGGGGAAATGGGCAAGAAAAATCTTCCTAGAGCTGGGTGGAACAAACCAGTTGGAAGGTTGCTCAATATAGTCAAACAGAGATAGAGGCTGGACAGTAGTCCCTAGGCCCATGGTACTGATTGTAACTCGATATAATCCAGCGTGGAAGGTAGAAATTGCTCACAGGGAGTCTGGACGTGATTGGCAGACTCATGGCTCAAAGGAAAGACTTTTGGAAAAGTATTATTATTTTTATTAATGTTTGTAGGATAACAGGTAAGTAAGACAAGAAACCTCCAAGATTTAGTATTGGTCTATGTATTTTGCTCTATACTTACAGGACTATAAATATGTAATATGGAATGTGGTTAAAATTGGTAGATTGCAAATGTTATCATTAACTTACATGTTAGATAAATGAACAAAATAGAGGATTCATTTCTGTATAAAAACCCTGAAATATTAACTTACAGGGTAGACAAATGAATAAAACAGAGGGTTCACCTCCATGTAAAACCCTGAAATATATGATGGACAACGTAGTTAATATAGTGGAGTTACTTGTTTTGCAAATCCGAAATAGGAGACAATACCTAAATCGTATTACTAAAATGACCTAACAGTAAAACAGGGAAATTTCAAATATGTCGGAAATGCAATTATCTTTTTGACAAATTTTGGAATAAACATACATGTTACTAGTGCAGCAGTTGAAAAGGTTGAATACATGATAAACAAATCTCCTACCTTGAGTTAAGTAAAGAACAATTCAATATATATTCTATGACAGTAAAAACCCTCAGCATAATCTTTTCACATAAGAACCTACATAATGATTAAATGCAGGTACACAAAGTAGATGGCAATAAATCATTTGGCCGGAGCGCCATATATATATATAGGTACACAAAGTGGATGGCAATAAATCATTTGGCCGGAGCGCTATATATATATATATATATATATATATATATATATATATATTATATATTATATATATATTATATATATATATATTATATATATACCGTGTAAACATGAATAAGGTCACAAGATCCTGATTTCAATAGTATGGAGGCAAAATAGTTATATAGTGTATTAATAATTGTATTAATAGTAAATATTCAGAACTTAACAGTTCAGAGCAATTTAGGAAAATACATTAAACACTATCTGAGAGGCCTCAGAGAGGCACAACAAACTCTTGCGAGCATTAAGAAGGAGTTCATCCGATCTTTCTTAAAACTAAACACAGATCTAGGAACCAGTCACCAAATTAATGCATTTAAAATTACAACCAAAAGTAAGTCTTCGACAGCCAGAGCTTGTCGTTGGAATAAATTAAAAACACAATGAGCAGTTTATGCATGCACAGCTTAATCTAAATCATAATGAGAAGAACCCTCCATGAAACCCTGTAATGACAGGTCGAAACATACTATCAAAGGTCTCAATGCCAACCTATAAAACGACTAGAAGGCTGTAAGCCTTTACGAAATTAATGGTCATAGACCCAAACTTTAGTTTTCCCGTAAGATTGCTTACCTGCCATAAAACAATATAGATTAGTGATTTTAGTACAGACGAAAACCCTTCCAAGATAGTAATGATTTGCTAGTGAGAAATATGGTTTCTTACCTGGAGTTGAAGCATCCTCATGCTAAAACAATAACTTGCAAAATCGATGAAGGGTTTTAGTGCCAAATCCCAAAGTCAAGGAAAGAATATATAAACGACCAGTAAGACTTTAATGGACAAGATTTGCAAAATGCATTGTGATCGTGACAAGATATTACCTCTATATGATGTCTCAAAACGTTGGCTACCTTCTGCCATATTTGCAACTTCTAAAACCACACCTGAAAACGATGTTGGACCTTAGGACAAGTATGAAGTTGAAAACCTTGTATCGATGGTAAAGCCATCAAGGCCGAATGAATAAAATCTATGAACTTTAAGATTAATGGTATTGCTACTTCGGAAGGTGCCATCTTCATCTCTATTTTGAACCAGAACCCACCATGCATAGCGATGAACACTGGAGAAAACCCTGATGACATCAAAGCAGCGCGGGAGACCCAAACAACAGAAACAATGAACCACCAAAGGCATGGAGGCGAGAGGTTGGTTAAAGAAACAGGTGCTAACCCTTTTCCACCGTTAGATCGACAACAAAAGATCAATGGCGCCATAACAAGCCATATGGCGGGATATGACACCAGTACCACACCTTGAACAGGTTGCTCGCCATGTGTTACCACATGCGAATGCCAACCAAGCGAGTCATGCCTTGGAGAGCTATGGTCATTAATGTCAAAGTACCCCCCATTTAGATTCTTTCACATGAATATTAAAGTATGATTTGCAATCATATACGAACAGTTTATTACCCTCATAACTATCATTAAATACATTGTGTATGCATGCTCCAAGGTCACTATGGATCAATAATCATGATCTTTAATATTGTAAGGGTATAGTATTAAATTTTTTTGTATCTATTTTAATTCGATATAATTTAGAAGTTTTATATGAAATTGTTGTTTAGCTATTACAAATGGTATTAGAGCTCATGTTCATACACTGAGACTCTTTGGGAACAGACATGTACAGGAAATAATTTTGCTTCAGTCTCTTTTTTTATTCACTAAATAAACTTATGTGTGAAATAGTTAATAAATAAAGACCACACCAACAAAAGAGACAGGGCAAAATGCAAGGGAGCCCTCGGCCAACCAGTTCGCTTGGAACTACATACGTAAATGCTAATCCTAACATATGCATACAATTGGGCGAAGAATCACGACAAGCAAATGCAGCGGTATTAGAAATTGTTCACCAGTTGCGTGTTGAAATCATGAATTTAAGATCAGATAATGAAAGACTTCGCGAAGAACAAGAAAAGATACTACGAAGTCTGTCCAATAAACAGAATCAACGACATCCAGATCTCAGTGTTGAGGACCAGGAGAAGACACCAACAAAGCAAAATGGAGAGGAAAACGTTGAATCCATTGAGAGACATGGGGAAGATGAAGAAGGGCGCTCATACAATGTATTTGACCAACGAAAAACCAAACGAGAGAAAGATGAATTGCAAGGTGAATTTAAAGAGATTAAGCCATCGCTTTTTGAAGGGGAATCAAAAGAGGCATCAAAAGCTTTGCTCATTGACATGGGCAAATATTTCCAAATTTATGAGTACACAGATAAATTGAAGGCAGGATTAGCAGTTTATCAATTAAGAGGAAAGGCCACATTGTGGTGGCAAGAAATCAAAATAGCAAGGAAAATAAATGAAAAATAAGTTACGTGGCATGAATTCCAAAAGAATTTCAAAGATAAGTATTTAATGGAGCATTATTACAATGAGAAGGCAAAGGAATTTCATGAGTTAAGGTTGGGAACCTTGACCATGGATGAGTACGTGACACGCTCTACCTCTCTGCTACGTTGTGTTCCTTACATGCAAGAATAAAAGGCAAAAATTCAATGCTTCCTCAACAATTTGCCCAATTTTCTGAAGGAGAAATTAAAGTTTGACCACCCCAAGACAATGGATGACACTGTGTGGAAAGCCCGCATCTGTTATCAACAAATGAAACAAAAGAATGAAGGATCCAAGGGGAATTTAAAAGGGAAAGGTAGAAGTCTAACTTGAAGCAAACATTCAAGATTTGTAGGTAGCAGAAACGTACAACAAAAGGCCCTCAGTAGATTTCCAGCCAGAAGTCAGCCCAAGATGGCTTATTTGGAAAACCTACATTTGGAAGGAGCTGCTACATCTGTAAATGACCCGCAAACCAAACCTAAACTAAATACACTATTACAAAAATTGTCCACATAAAGCAAGAACATAACAGTTATAAAACATGCAAGAAGCATCTACGATGGGAGACGTGGGAGCATGACCAAAATTAATGCTACTCTGGATGATCATCAGGCAAAATTTCAGCACACCATGATTGAATGTGAAGGTATGATTGCTAAGCAACCTATCTCTGTTTTATTTGACCCAGGCGCTAGGTTAAGCTATGTTAGTCCTAAGGTGGTAGCTAAATGTCAATTGTCGAGCAGTGATTTTTCAAAACCATGGTTAGTTCAACTAGCCACAGGAACAAAAAGAAGGGTAACCACAAAGACAGAATGTTGTCCCATAATGGTTTTAGGGCAACCTATTTACGTAGACCTTAATATACTTCCTTTGCGTTCTTATGACATACTAATCAAGATGGACTGGTTAGAAAAGTGTTGGTCCTTAGTGGACTGCAAAAAGAAAATTGTCAGTTTTATTACTGAATCAGGAAAAAGGGAAGAACTTCAAGGCATTAAAACTAATGCCAAGTTACATCCCATTACAACTAGTTAGGTAGAAAAATGTATTAGAAAAGGTTGTCAAATATATGTTGTTCAGGTGGGATTCACAAACACTAAAAATAAGATGACCTCTCTGGAAAATATTCTTGTTATTCAAGAATTCATTGATGTGTTTCTGGAATCCATTCTAGGTCTACCACCAAAGCGTGACGTTGACTTCACCATTGAGTTAATTCTGGGTGTCGCCCCTATATCCAGAGCCCCTTATCGCATGAGCATACCTAAATTAAAGGAACTCAAAATGCAACTGTAGGAGATTCTAGATAAAAAGTATATCTGGCACAATGTGTCCCCTTCGGGAGCCCCTATTTTACTTGTATGAAAAAAGGATGGGACCCTGAGATTATGCATTGATTATCGACAGCTAAACAAGCTAACCATCAAGAACAAGTATTCGTTACCATGTATTGATGATGTTTTTGACCAAGTACAGGGAGCCAAGGTGTTTTCGAAGATTGATTTAAGATCTGGTTATCATCAAATAAGGATGAAAGAAGAAGATATTTACAAGAAAACGTTTCGTACTTGCTATGGTCATTACGAGTTTGTGGTATTGTCATTTGGCCTTACCAATGCCCCAACCACATTCATGAGTTTGATGCATGGTATTTTCCATCCCTACCTTCAAAAATTTGTGCTGATTTTCATAGATGATATCTTAATATATTCTAAAAATCCAGAGGAGCATAAAGAGCATCTGAAAATAGTATTGCAAACATTAAGGGAAAATCAGTTATATGCCAAATTCAGCAAATGTGACTTTTTCAAAGATCAATCCAGTACTTGGGTCACATTATGTCAGTAGATGGCATTGCAGTAGATCTGAAAAAGATCAAAACAATCATGGAATGGACAGCTCCAAAGAATGTCGCTAATATCCAATCATTCTTGGGATTAGTCGGGTACTATTGTAGATTTATTGAGGGATTTTCAAAAATCGCCTTTCCAATGACCTCCTTATAGAAAAATGGGCGCGCTCTCCACTGGACAATAGAGTGTCAGCAGAGTTTTGAAAAACTAAAGCATCTGCTCACCTCCGCACCAGTGTTAAAAATGGCTGATCTGGAAAAGTCTTTTGTGGTTTGTATAGATGCAAGCAAGGAGGGCGTTGGTGGGGTGCTGACACAAGAGGGAAAGGTGATTGCTTACGAATCTCAAAATTTGAAGGAATACGAGCATCGATATTCA
The DNA here is from genome assembly GCA_000404065.3 of Pinus taeda. NCBI lineage: Eukaryota > Viridiplantae > Streptophyta > Pinopsida > Pinales > Pinaceae > Pinus > Pinus taeda. Next base: position 22,888 of record APFE030625942.1, on the reverse strand, counting down.
ACCTATGATCTTGAGTTGACAACAGTGGTGCATGCACTTAAAATGTGGCCACATTACCAACTCGAGGAGAAATCTTTGCTGCTAACCCATCATAGCAGCCTTAGAATTTTTTTTAACCAATCTAGCTTGAACGATCAAAAGACCAGATGGACAACCTTTCTAAGTGAATTCAATTTTGAAATGAAACATTTAAAAGGGAAGGAAAATCGTGCAGTTGATGCACTAAGAAGAAAGTTACATTGTATCTATGAGGTTCAGATGAGCCAAGTAAGTTCAAATATTCCTGAAATCATAAAACAAGAAACTAACAGAGACCCAGAGTATTCCTTCCTTTGGCTAAAAACAAAAGAAGCCTTGCTAAAAAATGAAAAATCATAATTTGAAATAAATTCCAATAATCTCCTTACCTTTAAGAACTGAATTTACGTCCCTAACCAAATTTTAGTTAAACTTTTTGTGTTGGATGAGTTTCATAAGAAGCCTTGCGCTGACCATCCTGGATATCAAAAAAATGTTTTCAGCCATCAAGAAAGGGTACTTTTGGCCCAGATTGAGAAAGGATATTACATAATATTTGTCCAAATCTTTAGACTGTCAGCTGGTAAAGGTAGAGCACCAGCATCCCGCCGGGTTGTTGCAACCATTGCCCATTCCTGAATGGAAATGGGAGACTATATCCCTTGATTTCATTACTGGATTACCTCGCACAAGAAAACAAAATGATTCAATTATGGTGGTAGTAGACAAATTGAGTAAAACAACCCACTTCATTGTAGAATTGAGGCTTCTGTGATCCATCATATTTATAAGAAGAGCTTCAGTGTAAATCACATAAGACAGACCTTTGTCGACGCGTTTCGAACCAACTAGTGTGTTTCATCGTCAGGACAAGTTGAAGACACATATCTGGCCTAGCATGTTAAATAGACTGAGCAGAGACTCCAATGGCTACATAACGACTAATTTGGACTCCCAGGTCTAGGTCAAGACTAAATTAATAAATGTAACATTCTTTTTATTTTTATTTTTATAGTACTAAGATTTAATAATATATAATTCTATCTATATAAAAAGTAAAGATAGGTGAAATAGCATCATAAATATATTAATTGTAAAGGTTATCCTATAAATAAAAACGAATTACTTAATAGTCTACTTTCATGGTCAAGATTAATCATAATAATATTATAAAGATATCAATCAATATAAGGTAAGCGAAGAGCTGCAAATTATTCATTTATTAATTTATTTACTAAAAATATATCTAAATTTTTACGGGACATGAAGAGAATTACTAACCCTTATGGTTGATTTACCAGGTAAAGTTAATTTGTTTATAATTTTCTCATTATAAAATTGTTTAATATCTTAATTAATAATACTATTATGAATATCGGGAAAATCTAA
>APFE030625942.1:0-17044 GCA_000404065.3 Pinus taeda | reverse complement strand
TATTAAATTTAGTTTTGACCTAGACCTGGGAGTCCAAATTAGCCGCTATGTAGCCGTTGGAGTCTCTGCTCAGTCTATTTAACATGCTAGGCCAAATATGTGTCTTCAACTTGTCCTAACGATGAACCACACTAGTTGGTTCGAAATGCGTCGACAAAGGTCTGTCTTATGTGATTTATGCTGAAGCTCTTCTTATAAACCCACTTCATATCAGTAAAGTCCACATACAAAACCATGGAAATTGCAAACATACTTATGTGGGAAATTTTTCACCTACATGGGTACCCAAAGTAGTGATCTCGGATAGAGACATGAAATTTGCTTCCACCTTCTAGAAAAATCTCTTTCCGAGTTTAGGTACTCAGGTCCAATTTAGTAATTCTTATCATCCCCAAATGGATGGATAGACTGAACGAGTAAACCGGGTGTTAGAAGACATGCTACGCATGTTTGTGATGCAACAACCACATAAGTGGGAGGATCACCTCCATTTAGTGGAATTTGCATATAATAATGGACAACATGAATCGCTAGGCATGAGCCCCTTCAAGGTGTTGTATGGGAGAAAGTGCAGAGTGCCCATAGACTGGAATATCCAGTTAATAAGTTCGCAATGGGTCCTGACATCCTAGAAGAAATGGAGGAGACTGTGAGGAAGATTCAACAAAATTTGAGGGTAGACCAAGATAGGCAGAAAATGTATGCAGATAAAAAGAGGACCTTCAGGGAGTTCCAACCAAGAGATCACATTTATTTAAGAGTGAAGCCTCGGAAAAAGTTCATTGTAATGGCAGGGTTGTGCTAAATTAACACCTCGATACTGTGACACCTTTCAAGTTATGGAATGAGTTGGACCAGTGGCCTATAAACTTGTGCTACCAAGCCACGTTTGAGTCCACAATGTATTTCATGTATCCTTACTAAAAAAGTATGTGTATAACTCTCAACACATTATTGATTGGGAAAATATTCAGGTAAACAGTTAAGTAGGTATAAGATAGGGTATATTGTTTTGGTTTTTAAAGAAAACATAATATAACTGGGAATTATTTTGTGGTGTAGGTCGAACCAAAAGGAGAGTTCCTAGAAGAACCTCTTTGTATTCTCGATCAGAGAGAAGCCAACTTGTGGAAGCGAGCCATCACCCAGGTTAAAGTGTAATGGATGCACTTTGTCCGGGAAGAGGAGGAATTTATGTGAAAAGCTTATCCGACATTCTTTTCTGAAGTAGGAGCGAACACCAGAGACGATGTTCCTCGTATGGGTGAGGAGATGTAACACCCCAAAAATTGCATTAAAATTACTGAGAACTACTAAGTAAATCTTCACTAGATGTTTAATTTAAGTTTTAATTCATTCTAATGTTTAACATTAAATGAATGAGGTTGGAAGGCCAAGAAACATTTATTATGGTTATCTTGTGATTACCTAAATTATTGGTAAGATTACTTTAACATAATAAAACTGTTTTGTTTTAGTTAAAAGAAACGGTTACTAGGAAACAGTTAACCATATACCTAAAAAGGGAAATATAGAGAGGGGAAATGGGCAAGAAAATCCATCCTAGAGCTGGGCAGAACAAACCAAATGGAAGGTTTCTCAATACAGTCAAACAGAGAGTACTGAAATAGAGGTTGGACAGTAGTCCCGAGGCCCTTGGTACTAACTGTAACTAGTTATAATCCAGTGTGGAAGGTAGAAAGTGCTTGGGGGTAGTCTGGACGTGATTGCCAGACTCGTGGCTGGGAGGAGAGATTTTCTGAAAAGTATTATTATTTTTATTAATGTTTGTAGGATAACAGGTAAGTAAGACAAGAAACCTCCAAAATTTAGTATTGGTCTGTGTATTTTGCTCTATACTTATAGGACTATAAATGTGTAATATGGAATGTTGTTAAAAATGGTAGATTGCAAATGTTATCATTAGCTTACAGGTTAGATAAATGAACAAAATAGAGGGTTCATTTCTTTATAAAAACCCTGAAATATATAACTTCCACGGTAGACAAATGAATAAACTAGAGGGTTCACCTCTATGCAAAACCCTGAAATATATGATGGACAACGGAGTTAACATAGTGGAGTTACTTGTTTTGCAAATCCGAAATAGGAGACAATACCTGAATCGTATTAGTAAAATGACCTAACAATAAAACAAGGAAATTTCAAATATGTCGGAAATGCAATTATCTTTCTGACAGATTTTAGAATAAGCATAAATGTTATTAGTGCAGCAGTTGAAAAGATCGAATGCATGTTAAACAAATCTCCTACCCTGAGTTGAGTAAAGAACAATTCAATATGTATTCTATGATAGTAAAAACCCTCCGCATAATCTTTTCACATAAGAACCTACGTAATGATTAAACGCAGGTACACACAGTGGATGGAAATAAATCATTTGGTTGAAGCCTCATATCTAATATAAATATATATACATTGTAAACATGAATAAGGTGACAAGATCTTGATTTCAGTAGTATGGAGACAATATAGTTATATATTGTATTAACAATTGTATCAATAGTAAATATGCATAACTTAACAGTTTAGAGAAATTTAAGAAAATACATTAAACACTATTCGAGAAGCCTCAAAGAGGCACAACTGACTCTTGCGAGCATTAATAAGGAGTTCATACGATCATTCTTAAAACCAAACACAGATCTCAGAACCAGTAACCATATTAATGCATTTAAAATTACAACCAAAAATAAGTCTTCAACAGCCAGAGCTTGTCGTTGGAATAACTTAAAAACACAAAATGAGCAGTTTATGCATGCATAGCTTAATCTAAATCATAATGAGAAGAACCCTCCATGAAACCTTGTAATGACAGGTCAGAACAGAGTATAAAAGGTCTCAGCACCAACCTGTAAAACGACCAGAAGGCTGTAAGCCTTTACGAAATTAATGATCGCAGACCCAAACTTTAGTTTTCCCATAAGATTGCTTACCTGCCACAAAACACTATAGATTAGTGATTTTAGTACAGAGGAAAACCCTTCCAATATAGTAATGATTTTCTAGTGAGAAATAGGGTTTCTTACCTAGAGTTGAAGCATCCTCGTGCTAAAACAATAACCTTCAAAATTGATGAAGGGTTTTAGTGCCAAATCCCAAAGTCAAGGAAAGAATACATAAACCAGCAGTAAGACTTTAATGGACAAGATTTGCAAAATGCACTGTGGCCATGACAAGAAATTACTTCTATCTGATGTCTTAGAGTGCTAGCTGCCTTCCGCCATCTCTACAACTTCTAAAATTATACCTAAAACAATGTTGGACTTTAGGACAAGTGTGAAGTTGAAAACCCTGTATCGATGGTAAAGCCCTCAAGGCCGAATGAATAAAATTTCTGAACATTAAGATTAATCGTATACCTGCTTCGGAAGGTGCCACCTTCATCTCTATTTCGAACCAGAACCCACCATGCATAGCGATGAACACTAGAGAAAACCCCGATGACAGCAGAGTAGTGCGGGAGACCCAAAAAACAAAAAAAATGAACTACCAGAGGTGCAGAGGCGGGAGGTTGATTAGAGAAACATGCACTAACCCTTTTCCACCATCAGATCAACATTAGAATATCAACAATGCTAGAATAAGCGATATGGCGGGATAGGGCACTAGTACCACACCTCAGACAGGCTGCTCGCTGCGTGTTACCACATGTGAATGCCAACCAAGCGAGTCGTGCCTTGGAGAGCTATGTTCATTAATGTCAAAGTACCCCCCATTCGGATTCTTTCACCTAAATATTAGACTGATTTGCAATCATATATGAACAATTTATTACCCTCATAACTCTCATTAAATACATTGGATATGTGTGTTCCAAGGTCACTATGGACCGATAATCATGATCTTTAAGATTGTAAGGGTATAGTATTATTTTTTTTATATTGTTTCTATTTTAATTTGATATAATTTATAAGTTTTATATGAAATTGTTGTTTAGCTATTACACTAAATTCGAATTCAAACACGAATTCAATTCAATATGGAAAAAAATCGACTACATAAAATTCAATTCTGAAAAAATTCGAAAGTATAGATCTTCCAAAATTAAATTATTTAAACAACAAAAAAATCTATATTTACCAAAGACTGAGCTGTATTCAGAAGATCATAAAACAAAATAAAACATCATAGAACAATATATTTAAAAAAAAAATCACATCCTCAAATCGTAAATTTTAATATAGCACTTAAAAATGAGAAATAACAACATTATTAATTAATAACTAAAACAACCTAAATCTCTCCTTGTAGATTTAGCCTTTTTAGTGGATCCTAATGAAAACACACTTTCAAAGAGTTGTTGACAGTGTAGATTTTGTTCGTCCAGTAGTTGAAGGGTGCACATTCTACTCAATTCAAAAGGTGCACATTCTACTCAATTCAAAGCATACAGGAGAGGAGAAGCACGCCCAAACTTTAGTTCACATTTTGATTTAATAACTAGTGGGGAAGAGGGGGAGAGTTAGAGTGTTCCCAACATACTTACCAAACTAAAAAAAATACCACATTATGAAATTCAAATAGAAAAGATTAGAGATTATATATTTTATAAATATTTATAAATAAGAATTTATTATTCTTTGGTATAGGAATTTATTATTTTTAACAAGTATAAATGTATTATTTTCTACTATATTTTAATATGAAATGTATTGTTTTATACAATTATAATTTTTTAATATGCAATTTGCTGTTTATAATATTCTATTTTTAAACTTTAAATATCAAAATTTTTATTAACAATTTTTTATCAAATTAGATTATAATTTTATTTTTTAATATAGAAATTTCTGTTTTTAATGTTTAACCATATAAAAATTTATATATTTTAATATTAAATTTTATATTGAATTTTTTTTTTATTAAACTAAATAATATAAAATTTTCTATTTTCCATTTTCAAATATTAAATTTTATGTAAATAATTTTTTTACAAAAATTTATCATAATTATAATTTTTAACGTACCATTTAGGATTATTATAAGGTTTTTTATATAAAAAATTTTATTTATCAAATTCAGGATAACTATCGTATTTTTAACATACAATTTAAAAATAATAAATTTTAAATTTCCTATTAAAAAAATGTACCGAATTTGAATTTCGGAATTTGAAGCCGCACCGAATCGAAGTCGCATATTTTTGAATTTCTATGGCCAGTACGGCCGAACTTGGTAGCTATTCTTTAAACTACTCCCTTCACATTCACCTCACCGAACTTGTGACATTCACCCAACTCTTCACGTGATTTATTGTGTTAGTTGTTGAAATTTTGGGGATTTTTTTTGTAAGTGTTTAGATTGCAGTTGTCTATAATGAGACTTTTTGGAAGCCTTTCCGGTGGGTTTTTCCGATCAAAATCCGGCAGCAATTTATTGGAATCGCAAGTTTGATAGTTAGTTTCTGCACAATCAAAGTGCCCCAGGGGTTTTTCAGGGTGCTGAATCCAAATATGTAGTTAAAAAACCATTTTAACTGCAGCAAATCAAGATTTAAGATCAATTTCCTCCGCCGGATTCCGTCACCGGAATCTCCAAAAAATCGCATTATAGACAACTCCGTTTAGATTCTAGGGGCCGAGATATGCTTTTTTTTAGGTGTGAGGTATGCTTTTAGAGGGGATTTGAATTTTAAATTTTTTAGTACATATATATTTTTTTAATTTACCATTTAAACTATCACAAGAGAAGATGTATATTAATTAAATTTTTTTAATTTACCATTTAAACTATTAAAATAGAATATGTATCTTAGTTAACCTAAAAATCTTTTTAGGCAAGAGCAACTCATGAGAATGAATGGCATGTGTATTAGCTTTTTTCTTTCCATTCTTATAGACGTCAGGTTGACAAAAGAAAGAAAGAGAGTGAAACAGGGCCTTTTTAATATAAATAATAGGAGTCGTCTAATGAGGCAGAGATTGCCCGGACGGGTAAAAGTGGTTGGAATCTGGGTAAAAAAATTTCAAAAAATCTTGTATAGGCTGTGTTTGAATCATGCTTTTGATGGTGGAAATGGATTCAGCACCATCAAAAACGTCTAGGACGCTTACAATTTTGAAGTTTAACAACTATAACTTGGATTTACAAAAATCCTTGCCTGATTTTCTTTAAATATGATCGGAATTTCCATAACTTTCCGAGCAACTCCTCTGCCTCATTAGACTACGGGTAAATAATATATTGTGGATTTAACTGTTGTGAATTTTTGGATGATGGAAAGCAAAACATATTTCCCCAGTAATCGTCCTCTATCATATGATTCAAACACCAGTGATTTTCAAACATTAAATGGAATTGGGTATCATATTTCAACTATGCTTAGTTTGGTCATGTAAAATTTGTTAAATTTGAATTAGATTATAAATTTTTGAAAATATTTTAAAGTTTTTTAAATTAAATTAGATTATAAATTTTAAAAATATTTTAAAATTTAATGAATATAAATGGAAACAAGATTTTACTTATATTTATAGAATTTTTGAATTATTTCTTGAAAAAATGATAGATTATGTTAGTTTGACTAACAAAAGCTCACTTGTAGCTTGCCAAGGTGTTGGCTGAAATAGACTAAACTAGCATTTGCACCTTATGCTGCAAAGGAAACGCCCTAAGGCATAGAGTGGAGAAGAATAGGGACATGTATAGAGTGGGGAAGAATAGCATAGAGTGGGGAATAATAGGGACATGTGAATGGACATTGTTGAAAGCAAGGGTGGATAATAATGAGTTACAATTGCAATAGTTAGTTATGTGTATTCTGGAAATGGATATTTTGTAAATAATAACTCTTTGTGAAAGAATAGCGACATGTGAATGGACATTGTTGAAATAAAGGGTGGATGATGATGAGTTAGAGTTGAAAGTATTAGTTCTGTGTATTTTGAATATGGATATTTTGTAAATAATAGTAGTGTGTGGAAAAATAGCAACATGTGAATGGACATTGTTGAAAGCTAGGGTGGATGATAATGAGTTATACCTGAAATGATTAGTTATGTGTATTCGAATATGGTTATTTGGTAAATAATAGTAATGTCATGTAGAGGTTATCCATTATCCATGTAGTTGTTTTTGTTTATCGTGAACATGTTTTTGTACATTATTTTAAAGGTTTTTTTTCCATATCCTACCTATTTATGGTGTTATTAGAAAATACTATTATATTGTAATGGAAGAGGTGAAAGAAATGATACAACATTGTGAACAACATCATGGTCATCGTTCCATATTTGAAAATGCATGAAACATTGTTGGAGCCATCATGATAATAATAAAAATTACAGCATGATTTTGAAAAAATTTAGCTAATTTTTTTGAAAAAGTGTCAAGCTTCAGTATTTTGGGTAACTAGGCATTCATGATGGATGCTAAATCCATTTCCGCAATCCAAAAACAATTTAAACACTCACACAGTCAAATTTCAGAATTTGTCGTCCAAACAAAATTGTGACCTCTTTCGATAAGACTGGAAAAAAAATGTCTACCTTTGTGTGGGAAACATGATTGAACATCAAAGTTTCAAACGAATGCATACACGCATAGAGGATTATTATGGAAGATTCATTCTTTAGGGAATCATAATATAAGCCATGAGGATATTAAATGTCCTTAAAAACTAAAGCATAGAACTTGGGAGCTTCAAGACCCAAGAATGGAATTTGGTATTTGGTAACATTTTACAAGGGAAACATGATTGAACATCAGAGTTTCAAATGAATGCGTACACACATAGAGGATTATTATGGAAGATTCCTTCTTTAGGGAATAGTAATATAAGCCATGAGGATATTAAATGTCCTTAAAAACTACAGCACAGAACTTGGGAGCTTCAAGACCCAGGAATGGAATTTGGTAACATTTTTAAATGGAGTTTCCAATACAAACTGACGGGAATCACCCACAAGCTTTCAATTTCATGGCCCCTAAATTTTTGCATTCTTGATAATGTTTTCTCACTGCTTCAATGCCAATTTCATGATGCTTCCAAAAAAAATTACAAAACAATTTTATAAGTTTTAATTTCTATCTATAAAATAGCTACTCCATCATGAAGAACAGAGATTATTGCTACTCCATCATGAAGAATAGAGAAATTGCGAGCTTCGAGACCTAGGAATGGAATTTGGTAACATTTTAAATCGAGTTTCGAATACAAGCTTTCTCAATTTGACAGAATCACCTACAAGCTTTCAAGTTCATGGGCCCTAAATTTTTGCATTCTTGATGATGTTTTCTCACTGTTTCAATGTCAATTCATGATGCTTCCAAAAAACTATAAAACAATTTTAAAGTGTTAGTTTTTTCTATAAATTAGCTACTTCATCATGGAGAATACACATTTGTTAGGTACTATTCAACATTTCACATCATGTTGTATTATGAGTCATTGTGTAAGTAAAGCAACATTGTGAATCTAGTGTGAGGAGGACCAAGGTGTATTTAGTATTCATAATTGATTGAGGGATGAGGCACATTGAAGAGTCATAGATAAGAGAGATGCATTGAAGAGCATTTTGGTAGTACATCATGAGAAACTGTGTGAGGCATTTTGCCACCATTTGGTCATCTCAACATATTTGTTACTTTCTGAAACTAGCATTTCCCAGGTATGCTTGTCCACTAAAGTTTGTTATGTGATTCACTGTAGTGTTGTAAGTTACACTGCATGGTTTCTTAAATTCCGTTGTGGTTTTACTAATTTCCTATATGGTCTGCTAAAGCCAAAATATTATAGCTTATAACATGACGTCTGAAGTTTACTTTCCAGGCTTTAGATATAGAAGAGTTTTGTTACTTGTTAATTGTTGAATAGTTGGGTATACTAACATGTGAAGTTTACTTTCCAGGCTTTAGTTATAGAAAACAGTAGCTGAGTTTTGTTACTTGTAACTTGGTGAATAGTGAGTATACTAACATAGTAAAGTCTGATATACTATAGTATATAGCATATTGCATTTCCAACAGATAGGAGGCATTTGATTGAAATAAATTTAAATACTAAAAGCTGAAGCATTCCTAGGAGACAAAATAGTTTAGAAATAGCCCACATTTTGATTGAAATAAATAGTAGAGTATACGCATTTATAAGAAGCATAACATTCCAATATTGGCATTATATTTCAGTCAGTTTTGAATTTAACCAAATATACGTGGATTATATTCATCTATCATGAATGTATCTGAACATTGGTAAATAATACCTTCAAACAGCGTATGAATGTCATCTGAACATTGGTAAGTAATACCTTCAAACAGAGTATGAATGTAAATTGAACATTGGTGAGTAATACCTTCAAACAGTGTATGAATGTAATCTGAACATTGGTAAATAATACCTTCAAACATTTTATAAATTGAAATATGATGTATATCAATGCACCACTCACTATAATATGTATTGTGATTTAGAATATTTTTTCATAATTATTTAATTTATAGTATTGCCACTCCCAACTTGACGTTTCTTGTAAATTTGGAAGGAACTTTACTGTTCTAAACCCTCATATCCACATTCCCAATGTTCTTGCATTCTAGATACTCGTGCAATGTGAAGAAACTTTGATGTTATAAACAATCATATCCACCTTCCCAATGTTCCGGCATTCTAGATGCTTGTGCAATGTAGCTATTATTTTATAACAACAATATTTCAACGTACCATTTGGCAGTACCAAGAGTGTCTAAGAGTACAAAAATAAAAAGGCCATCACATTCCCCTTGCAAGAATGTCTAAAGAGTACAAAAATTAAAAAGCTATCACAACCCATACAGTGCACAAAATATTAAGCAAACGTATGAAAAATTTGGATGAATATATTACTGTAAGTGCTAGTATGTGGTTGGGCACATCATCATTTAGAAAGAAGAAACAAACGGCACAGCAAAAAGAGTCAGCATTTGTCTTAGTTCCCAAGGTTGAAGTTCAACAAATTAGATGTGTAGCCAGCTCATTGAAATAGGATTTAAGTTTGGAACTCATAATTTTAAGCCAAGTTCCCCAATTTGAAATAAGCAGCCACCTTCAACATGCACATAAATTCTATGGTGGGATGGGCAAAATCACAAGAAAAATGTGTATGTATTAAGAATAATTGATGATATGGCCGTGGGTTGTTCTCAATGGTGATAGTCAACAACATTTCATTGTATTATTCCCATACAAGGGGAGGCCACACTTGCTGCCGAGTTAATAAAAAATTTGCTGGTATAATCACCTTACTTACAATGACAATAACCACTCTTACACTAGTAGCACATCAAATCATATCTAAACACTAGTACATAAGAAGTTTATTATATCAGAGTAAATGTAACCCGCATGACTAATTCAACTCCATTACCAGTAGTTCATTCTATCAATTTGTGATGCTTATATGACATATATTGTCTAAAATAACGCAAGCATAAAAGTTCAATGTAGTACTGCAAGCCTCCTAGTCTGGTTGAACTCATTCTGTCAATTTGTGATTCTTATATAACATATAGTCTTTAAGGAAGCAACCAAGCAAACCTTAGTACAGTCCCATAACCCTCCTACTTTAGTTGACATTCCATTCATTTACATTCCAAGGAAAATTGTAAAGCTATAACTAAAATTGTATGTTGGTTTGGATGGCCTAAGACCCGACATATCAAATTAGCAAAGGTAATTACTAAAATTCAGGTTATAAAGTCCCAAAGCCGTTGGCATTGCTCCACTATGAAAATTATTGATCCTAGTGAAACCACATATTTATGATACAAAGAAAGTGTAGATACAATATGATCTTTGGATGATAAGCCTTCACCTAAAGGCTAAAGTGTCAACACATCCTTAGCCTCATATATCTCTAAATAGAATGGACACAATAAGCTTTAGAACATGACATTCACTAAACTCGTACTTTGAAACCAATTTCAAAGTATTCTCAGTTATTAACTTGAATATCTACAAGCATACAGTGCAACAGGGTAAGTATAAACAGGGCAGGCCACAACAGAAAAGGTCTGAAGCTAATGCAGCTTCTCCTGGTTATAGAGCCTCTCTTCACTTTGTCCGTTGTATATCTAGAAAAGTAGGAAGTTGAATAGTTATGCTGGCACATTCTGGCACCCCAAGATGATGGTTGAGCCACATCTCTAACATTAACTCTCTACTTTAAATTGTAGAGCTGGTCTTCCCATCTTGATCTCCATTCTTCTTTTGCAAGTTCCTTCTAGAGGACAAGTAAAATAGTCAAAACAAAATAACAAGCATTGTATGTGTTAGCCACACATTTATCATGCTAAAGCAACCCCTGGTTAGCACATTATACGGGTCATGGATCACAACACAATACCAAACGACACCCACGTCATGACATGCATAAAAATGAGGTGAATGAAGTTTTCTAGTCATTGTTTATAATACAAACCTAACATAAGATAGTTCCAGATTTTGAGATCCAAAGATACACAAATTCAACATCAAACTAAGCCTCACCAGAAAAACATTTCAAATGCAATCTAGCATACCATTACATTTCCTTGAAGAGCTATTTAATCCTAATCCACATCTGAAACCATTAACAACTCACAACCAGTGCAACATAAATGGCTGCCAAATCATGGAAATACATGTAAACAAAGAAAACCACTATGCTAGGCATACTAAGCAACCTGGAGTGCTTTGATTTTTGTTCACCTTAAAACTGTTAGTAGTTTTACGAAGTGTATTCAAAACAATAGAATGAAGATGTTTGGACAATACAAATTGTGTCTATTTCCATACAGATCAAACTCTATGAAATTGACACAAGCAGTCACAAATGCTTTGCTAAACAGAATGCAGTCTTCACCAATTAAAAACCAATGTAGCTATAGACCCCAAAATTGGCTCCCATGAAATAGATATTTCCACTAAAGATCATTATGAATGGATGTAGGCCCACAAAAAAACCATCTACGACACTAATATGATTTCACTTACTGACAATCCAAGCCTAATATAATTACAAACTAAGAATTTGTTATCATATTAAAACCTATCACACATGTGAGATTTATAGTTCCTTGAATTCAAATGATCAATCACGCTCACCATATTCAGTGTACAAGGGCCTCTTCCTATGTCGGATGATAAGGAAAAACAAGGAAATATCAAAATTGTTGTTTCTTCGTGGAAGAAATTTCCCAATTGGAAAATGTCGATCAAATCTAGGAAAATCAATCCATTTTTCACCCAATTCCATATGGAATCAACAATCAAATCCCCCATTTTTTCAACCTTCTCTATGAAATTAGATGCATCTTGAAAAATATATCTAATATTTGCATCATCAACATTATACATCCCAATTTATTTATACTCAAAAAGGTCTCGATATTGTGCTTTTGATTGACTAAATTGATTAGCACAAAAGCATAGAACATGAGTGACATCCAGAAATTGTAATGTAGTTATAGACCTTGAAGCCAAAGATCCACCAATAAAAAATATTATGTAACATGTGATGGCCGCTCGGAGCTGACAGTCTAAGAGAGCAAAGCCATCTTTTCCAAAATGTGTTCACTATCAAGCTTTGAAATCTTGTTCAAATATTTCAATATAACTGTCAGGGATATACTGTGACATGAATCACTATTTCCTTTTGGATATTTTCCATTATAGTTGTCCTGGAAAAATGGTGACATCTCTAAGTTATCCTTATAAGGTGATTTTGAGAATGGATACTGAGAGATTCCTATAAACCTATACCACTAGTATATGCAAGATCTTGTGGTTTTGTGTTTTCCCCATTTTCAAGCATTCTTTACCTACAACAATTAACTGGAAAGAAAATAATTGAAATGATGAGTGCAAGTGACCTAATTTAGTGGCCCTGGAATATTCTTTCCCATCATCCCCTGGAAGATATTTTCTTAGAAATGTATTTATCAAAACATCCAATTTATGGTGAAGTTTGAATATGAATGGTTGCAACTTCATCATTTCTCTTGATCCTCCACGAAAGCTAGCTTGAACTCATGCACAAATTTGTTTTGGTCAATATCTCCATAGATAAATTGATCCATTCATCCAATTGTTGTTTATAAAATGCAACAACCAAGCTTTTCCCCTGATATCTCATGTAACAAATTTGAAGCAATTTCTGGACTATTTAGAAAAAGCTCGACTAGTCTTGGATGCTGTGAAAATCACTATCATGTGCATTTTTGTCTTCAATGGTAAGGAAAATTCCTTCAAAGGTAGTCTCAGTCGCATTGTAGAATGCATCCACACGAACCTTATCATATCATGCCTTTAAAGCATTGATCCATCTCCAGTCTAAAATACAATTGATATTCCAAGGACAAAAATTCCAGGGCATTTACCATAGAATATTAACTTTGGTTCCTTGTGTTCCAAACTTTTATTTGAATTTATTTAAGGATTTTTCCTTTCTTGAATCATGGAGTCTCTCTCCATGTCCTTTTGGATGCCCATTCACAATAATATCAATTGACTCATCATGAGGTGAACCAAACTCGCCACAGGAGATAGCCTGAAGATTTGTTGCATTTGATCCATTAATTACTGTCTCTTGGGTAGAATGAAGGTATTTTCCAGTAATTTCATGTTAATTGCTGCCTAATAGCCCCATACGTTTCTTTAAAGTAAAAGAAAAAATGAAGTCCTATCAATGACAAAAAGTCGACAACAGTCTTTTGTAACATAGTGTGACATGTTGCTAGACGATGCTTAACAATATCAATGCCAATCAGTGTCCCAGACCTCCTCAAAATTTTAGCGATCATACAGATTTCAACACCCATGCCATCAAATCTAGGAAGTGCCCTATTTGTGATTTTATCAGGTCCCATGAATAACCTCACAAAAGCATGACAGTGTGTCCCTCAAAAAGGTATTCCAAATCATTTCCCAACATCAACATTGTTGATTGCATCAAATCCTTCTAAGTAACAATATTTTGATGCATTGATCACTCCAACAGGGCATTGAACATGGTGGAGTCTAGAAAAAAAGCTTAGAATTCTGAAGCAACACACCTATGCCTTACAACATATGTAGAAACCAATGATGCATAATTGATCAAATTCACAAATGGTGTTTCCAATAATTGTAAAACTGCAATTGAGCCATCGAATCTCCGAAGGGGTATCTTAGGAAAAACAATGGAACTCTATAGTATTGCATATATCTCAATGTCTAAACAATTAGGTTCTCATGGATAACTAAAGAATTTATCCTCACATGTGGGAAAGAATGTGCGTAGGATATCAAGTTCCTCCTCTTTAAATTTGAAAATTGCAACGAGATGTATATGCTCTTCAAATCCAACAAAGACAAAGTTTCTCCTCTTTAAATTTGAAAATTACAATGAGATGTATATGCTCTTCTAATCCAACAAAGACAGTGTACTCCCCACCTAGGCGCACTCCATTGGGGTGGGCTTTGAATATCTAGTCGAAAGGCTGGCAAATCTCTAGTTGTCTTCCAACATATATAACAATCAGCTTTCTGAGGTGACTTGATTCTGGTATGATTTCAACAATTGTTTTGTTGATAAGTGACTGAAGGCGTGGGATGCATGACATAATTACAGTTTCAACATGCTTCCATTTTAGGTCATTTTGAAAAACAACCTTGTTGATAGTGTGTAATATGTTGCAATTGATTATATCCCATAGTTCAACAATATGTCCGATTGGAACAAGATGTAGAGTGTTTTTTATTCTTCTGGAAAAGAGAAACCATTTACCCAACTGGAAAAGAGAAACCATTTACCCACTTCTTCACCATCCTCTTCACTGGTAATCTTTGCTTGTCAAATAATTCTTCCAAAATCTCACAGATATTTCCAACACTTTTGTCATGTTTTAGATTAATTGCACCTTGGTCTATTCTTTTTTCACTCGTATATTTTCTTCTTATACTCAACTTGATTGTAGGAAATGGTGTTCATGCATCTGTAGAGACACTTTGTAGAGAATCAGACACAAGCCCTGCATGATTGTTTTGCAAAGCAATGCTAACATGTTCATTTTACTGACTAATTTCTTTTTTCCATAACTTACTCATTGGATGGAATGGATTAGAACATTAATCAAGTCTTTTTAGAGATTATCCTTCTCACTCATCTACAAGGAGAAAAAGTGTGTGGAAAATCTCCTATCTAAGGATGGACGTTGTGGATTATTGGATATGATTAATTACTCTGCTTTTGATAATGAAACATTTCAAAGACCAGAAGTATAAAAATCTAAAGGATCTTCGTAGATAATTTCTATAAACTATTGTTTGATATTGTTGATACTTAAAAAGATTATTTTCTCTTTTTGTGAAGAAAACTTTTAGATATTTTAAATAGGATCAACCAAGGTAAGATAGATTAGGAAGATCGATAAAGATGGAAAGGTAGATCTTTTCAATTTATATATTATTTATATGTAATGATGAAATAAGATATAATTTTGAGGGGCATAATAAAGGGATCAAAGATGTATGGGGATGACATAAAAAATATTGAATATGTAACTAATTTTTGATAATGAAAATATGTGGGTTTTTTCTTATTGAAAAAAAAAAAGAGATGCACTCAGCAGCTCTAAAACCTATGAATCAGCAATGTAGTTCACAAATCAACCCTATAAATTCAATAAACAACACATTGCACTAATGGGGTGTTGGATTCTAGGTGTGGAGACTACTGGTAATATTGAGTGAAGAGGATTAAGAATCACTGGAAAGAAAAATATTGAAATGATGGGTGCATGTGACCTAATTTAGTGGCCCTAGAATCTTCTTTCTTGTCATCCCCTGGAAGATATTTTCTTAGAAATGTATTTATCAAAACATCCAATTTATGGTGAAGTTTGAATATGAATGGTTGCAACTTCATCATTTCTCTTAATCCTCCACGAAAGCTAGCTTGAACTCATGCACAAATTTGTTTTGGTCAATATCTCCAGAGATAAATTGATCCATTGATCCAATTGTTGTTTCTAAAACATAACAACCAAGATTTTCCCATGATATCTCATGTAACACATCTGAAGCAATTTTTGGACTACTTAGAAAAAGCTCGACTAGTCTTGGATGCTGTGAAATATCAAACGATATTTTTCCAGTGGAAGGATGTCTTGGAACCCCTGATTAAATTGCCACAATATGAAAATCACTATCACGTGTATTTCTATCTTCAATGGTAAGGAAAATTCCTTCAAAAGTAGTCTCAGTCGCATTGTAGAATGCATCCACACGAACCTTATCATATCATGCCTTTAAAGCCTTGATCCATCCCCAGTCTGAAATACAATTGATATTCCAAGGACAAAAATTCCAGAGCATTCACCATAGAATATTAACTTTGGTTCCTTGTGTTCCAAACTTTTATTTGAATTTATTTAAGGATTTTTCCTTTCTTGAATCATGGAGTCTCTCTCCATGTCCTTTTGGATGCCCATTCGTGATAATATCAATTGACTCATCTTGAGGTGAACCAAACTCGCCACAGGAGATAGCCTGAAGATTTGTTGCATTTGATCCATTAATTACTGTCTCTTGGGTAGAATGAAGTTATTTTCCAGTAATTTCATGTTAACTGCTGCCTAATAGCCCCGCACGTTTTCTTTAAAGTAAAAGGAAAAATGAAGTCCCATCAATGACAAAAAGTCGACAACAGTCTTTTGTAACATAGTGTGACATGCTGCTAGACGATGCTTATTTATCAATGCCAATCAGTGTCCCAGACCTCCTCAAGGTTTCAGCAAGCATACAGATTTCAACACCCGTGCCATCAAATCTAGGAAGTGCCCTATCTGTGATTTCATCAGGTCCCATGAATAACCTGACAAAAAATTATTACATTACAATTTTGACATCCCAGTATTAGAGTACATAACTTGTAAAGAAATGATGGTGTATGCATTTGCATTTTCCATTAAATTGTCTAATTACAAGCTATAATATCTAGCCACACGATAAATTGATCTATTCTAACTTGTAGCCACACAGGAAAGTGAACTATTCTAAATTGTAGCTTCGTGGGAAAGTGAA
>APFE030625937.1:0-13605 GCA_000404065.3 Pinus taeda | reverse complement strand
CCATTTCTTATATATTTACTTCTTTGAAATGGTATATATATGTTTGTGATTTTGAAAATGTTTTATGTATTTATGTTGATGTTTTGAATTGAAATTGTACCATATTTCTTTGTTCATTTTAAATTGTGTGTGCGTGGGTTAGTGGAATTGTGTGTTTGCCTGTTTGAAATCGAATATATATGTGAGTGGTTTTGACAATGATTATTTTCGTTTGTATTTAACCACAAAATTGTATATTGTTTGTTTGCTTATTTGGAGTTGTATTTTGTATTTTTATTTAATTGAAATTCCATATGTACGTGAGTGGTTGTATTAATATTAATTATGAATATGTGTATGTAATTTGAAATGCATTCATGTGTTTGTTGTATTGAATTACGAATTTGAACTGTGTGTTTCCCTGTTTGAAATCGAATATATATGTGAGTGGTTTTGACAATGATTATTTTCGTTTGTATTTCAACACAAAATTGTATATTGTTTGTCTGCTTATTTGGAGTTGTATTTTGTATTTTTATTTAATTGAAATTCCATATGTATGTGAGTGGTTGTATGAATATTAATTATGAATATGTGTATGTAATTTGAAATTGTATTCATGTGTTTGTTGTATTGAATTACGAATTTGAATGTATATGCATAATCTAGATTTTAATTTGTATATTGTGTCATTGTTTATTTGAACGTGTACTCTATATGTTTCTTTATTTCAAATTACATATATATATGTGTGTGAATGTTTATTTGTGAATATTTGCATTGCATGTGGGTTGAAATTGCAATTGTGTGTTTGCTATATTGGATTGTGATTGTAATTAATTTCAAAACATAAATTTGAATTTGTATATAAATTGAATATTTTACTTTGTATATTGTGTGTTTTCTTATTTGGAATTGTAAAATATGTGTTCTTATATTTGAATTTGTATTTTGTGTCTGATATTTAAAAATTTAAAATTGTATATTTCCTTATTTAAATGTAAATTTTGTGTGTTGTTTGAAATTGTAATCATGTGTTTTTGTTGTATTGAATTATGAATTTGAATGTGTATGCATAGTGCATATTTTAATTTGTATATTGTGAGTTTATTTTTCTTAAAGTTGCATAAGCATATTGGAGTGTTTTCTTTTATTGACTTGAAATTGTAGGATACCTAATTAGTTATTTGAAAGTGTATGTTGTGTGTTTAGTTGAATTTGTGTATTGTGTGTTTGTTTATTTGAACTTGTCCTCTGTATATTGTGTGTTTTCTTATTTAATATTTGAGTGTTTATTTTCGTATTGACTCGAAATTGTCTGATTTGTGTTTCGTTATTTGGAATTGTAAAGTATGTGTTCTTCTATTTCAATTTGTATTTTGTGTCTAATACTTAAAAATTCAAAAAATGTATATTTCCATATTTAAATTTGAATTTTGTGTGTTGTTTGAAGTTGCAATCATGTGTTTTTGTTGTATTGATGAATTTGAATGTGTATGCATAATGCAGATTTTAGTTTGTATATTTTGTGTTTATTTTTTTCTTAAAGTTGCATAATTAGTGTTTTCTTTCATTGACATGAAATTGTCTATTGCACAATCAGTTCTTTGAAATTGTATGTTGTGTGTTTAGTTTAATTTGTATATTGAGTGTTTATTTATTTCAACATGTACTCTGTATATCTTTTTAATAGAACTTGAATGTGTATGCATAATGCAGATTTTAATTTGTATATTTTGTGTTTATTTTTTTCTTAAAGTTGCATAATAAGTGTTTTCTTTTATTGACTTGAAATTGTCTAATGCACAATTAGTTCTTTGAAATTGTATGTTGTGTATTTAGTTGAATTTGTATATTGAGTGTTTATTTATTTGAACGTGTACTCTGTATCTCTTTTTTATAGGACTTGAATATATATGTGTGAGTGAGTTTGTGGATATTTATTTATGAATATTTGTATTGTATGTGGCTTGAAATTGTAATTATGTGTTTGCTTTATTGAATTGTGATTGTAATAATTTCACAGCCTAAATTTGAGTTTGTATATAAAATGTATGTTATATTTTGTATATTGTGTGTTTGTTTATTTAATATATGAGTGTTAGTTTTTGTATTGACTTGAAATTGTCTGATGTGTGTTTCCTTATTTGGGATTTTAAAATATGTGTTTTCTTATTTGAATTTGTATTTTGTTTCTAATATTTAAAAATTCAAAATTGTATATTTCATTATTTAAATTTGAATTTTGTGCATTATTTGAAATTGCAATCATGTTTTTGTTGTCTTGAATTATTAATTTCAATGTTACTCATAATGCAGATTTTAATTTATATATTGTCTGTTTAATATTTAAAAATTTAAAATTGTATATATCTTCATCTAAATTTTAATTTTGTGTGTTAATTGAAATTGCATATAAAAGTGAGAATTGTTTTGTCAATGTATGTGCTTAAATTTTATATTCCATTGCATTTGAAATTGCATATAAATGTGAGAATTTGTTTGTCAATATGTGATGGTTAATATATGTGTTTACATTTTATAGTCCACTATGTTTGAAATTGCTCAAGTAGTTTTAGTAATTGTTTTGTCAATAAATCCATGTGCTTTGTAAATACATGATTAGCTTAATTCTCATAGTTTTATTGTATTATATTTTAATGTTTATTTATTATATTGAATTTTACTTATAATTCAAGATTTTTAATTTTTTTGCTTGTTTTTAAAAATGTATTCGGTTATTTTTTTATTTTCTTCATATTTTTAACATATGGTTTTTTTTTTTTGCATTATCCATTGAAGCATTAAAAAGATAATTGGAACATTTACAACAAAACATAATTAGAAATTGTTTTTACGCTTCCACCTTCGCTTGGTTAACCCTGTTAGTAGAGATTATAATCTCGAAGCAAAGAGGAGCTCTTTTAATTGTTATCAGAACAAATTTTTATATAGTATAGATCTTAGCCATTATAAAATAGAAAATTTTAAACAAATGAAAATGAATCATTCACAACATTAAGAAAATATTAATTCAATCAAACCTTTTCATAAATAAATTGACGAAAGCTTATTTTAGGGAAAAAAGGTGGTGATCCCACCGGTGCTAGTAGATTTACACTTGAAGAGAAATGTTACCAATCAATGCCTCATTTTAATCCTCATCCCTAGCACTACATGGTCTTCCAATTGAATTGGTATAAGTCATTTTATGAGAAAAACATTATTCACTACATTTACTATTAATCACTTGATACAACTACGTTTACAGTGTTTCAACATACACAATGCAAACATACAAGTATCGCAATCAATTTAATATATACACTATTAGTAATTATTCTTCATATATAATAAAATATATATACATATATATAACAAGAATGATCAAATTTTAATGTATAAGAACATTTTTTCCAATGTAAAACATATCCTTTATAAATAACGTAATTTATAAAATGTACACCCATGTAGTCCCCATATTTTTATTATTGTGCCACATAAAAGATCGCTATTGTTATTATTGTGCCCTCACATTATTATTGTTATGTCAGCTCTGATTATACTCTAACCCCTTAGACTCCTATGTATAGAAAGGAGGTCTTGTCATTTGTATCATCTAAGAATTGTTCATTTTTGTAATGTAAAGTAGGTTTCCCTCTCGAAGAGGCTTATTTCTAAGGAATTCTTCTATCTTTTCTATACTTTTGTGAGCTCGTTCATAACAGATGGTTTTGAAAAGGGAAAATTTTTATAGTCGTTTGACATATTTAGTCTTTTGAACGCAATTCTGCTAACATCACAGAAGTAAAATATTTTGGTTAATTTTGGTAACTGAAGAGATTTGGATGAGGCAGAGACAAAAGTTGTGACATGTGCAGGTGATTGTGCTTTGTGGCCCAATGGCAGGTGACCATATGGCACAATCAGGTAGTGCCACATGGTACCCATGGAATGACCAATTAGGTACGTGACCAAGCAGTTCAAATTATTTTGGTTGGTCACAAAGAAAGGACCTACCCATATTTTATGGTCACAGTCTCAATCAACCACAAAATGTAACATCACACAAAGTCAACAAGGGTTGGACTTGCACAGGACGGTCAACGGTCGGCCCCAAAATACACCATGAACAAAAATAATTTAATGACACACGTGTTATACAACAACTAGAAGTCATAACATTGGGATGATGTATAAGTTACATTTTCCAAAAAAATTGGTTAGCACCAAGAAAAATACGTAGTGGTTTATGCAGTCAACAATTGGTCGGCGAGAGTCAACCCCGCACCGATCATCGACCTTGTCACCACTGGAACCTTAAAAACTGTGCTTAACAAACCATCCAATGAATGTTCATATGAAAATGATTCAACGGTTTCAGTTATTAATGTGGAAATGTAAAATCGAGAGAAATGACTGCACTGTGTAGCGAATGTTTTCGATAACCGATAGTTCTGGTGACATATCATAGTGCAACTAAGGTATTTTAACTTGTGATGGAGGGAATAAAGCCAAAATCATGATGAATAATATTTGTCTATGTGTTACGGTAGACACGTTTCTTGTAATGGGGGTCCAGAATTATAACAAATATAATCCCCATCAAGAGGAAGCATCGAAATGGAAGAAAGAATATTGGAACATGAACAGTGATAATCCTGTTCCACTAAAATTTGAAATTTAATCTAATGCGCATTTGCAATCCAATAATCATCAAACTAGACCTATTACAGCCTCACTCATATGAACATCAAAATGCATATAGAACACAATATTCTACTTTTTCTTAGGTTAGAAGTTGTGAGTGTTGAAAGTGGTTGTTATTGACATCAAGGGTCATCCAAGTGAAAGAGGAATCTAAATAGTCAAATAACATATTATGATACATTACCAATGTTGTATGGAACTCCCTCTAATTCCATAGGAATGAGGAGATATGAAATATTTTTCAATATGACCCAACCAAAGTAGAAGTAGGCCCCATTTGGACACCCTATATTGAAGGCATATTTTATCCAACTACCTGGATCACATGGTAGCATAAGATATATGGTTAGAAATATTATTCCAATACATTTCCAACAGTATATGAAACTTTATCTAAATCCTCACGGTTTAGGAGAAATGAATGTTTTAATATTCATTGTACATTACAACAAGATAGCCCTAACCCAACATCCAAACACACATAAATATATGTGAGAATGAGCATATGTAACAACCCGAGTCAATTATGTTGTTATTGTTTTAGGAGATCCAGGGAGTAGGTCTGAAATTCATACCTCATGAACTAAGAAGAAATGAAGTGAATTTGAGTTCATGTAGTTTTCTATGGAATGTTTTTGGCACATTATTTTGAAGGTGTTTTCGCATTGATCTTGGGGAGATTTTTTTGAATGTTTGAGTTCTTTTTTCTCAGGGATGAATATTGTTTTTTTGAAAGATGAGTTTAATGGAGTGACTTATATGGTTTGAAAGTTGAGTTTTAGAGGACATGCTTTGTTGCTTGAAGGCCAAGTTCATGGTTGAGTTTTGTCTTTGAAGATCTAGTTTGGGCTTGATTTGAAGTCCATGTTCTAGTGTATTGAAGTCTCAATTCATGTTGGAGCCAAAAATTACTGTAATTTTGTGCTTACAAAGGATTGGTGTCCTCACAAGAGAATGAAATAGATTAAACATTGTTTCGCCTCTTAACCCATTGTAGATGAAAGAAAGGAAGTAGAATAGATTTCTCTAAATATTATTCTTGGCCCCAATGATATCATCTTATCACATCTTTCTAACAAAGATAAATCTTTGAAGATCTCAAAAAAATATCTCTCAAACACAAAACCATGTGAAGAGTTGATTAATTTTAGATGTTATAATGACCTAAGAGACAACCATCCTCTAGTTGCTTGCTAGAAAGATTAAACATCACTAGGAAAAATGTATTGCCTCGTGTCAAATATTTTCCTTGATATTATCAATGGTGTCTGAGCTCTCCACCTCAAAATTATGGTTTTGCTACTCAAAATATCACTAAATATTTGTAACCCACCTCTAAGATGAAGTAAAATATAAAGCATAAAATGGTTTTGGATGGTTAATAAATTAAGGCCCATCCATCCTCCAATTGCTTTCTAACAAATTTTAGTTTTCAATATTTTAGCTTTTAAAAACAATTTTAAAGGAATGAGTTATGTGGTTTGAAATATAAGTTTCAGAGGATGTGCTCTATTGTTTGAAGGCCAAGTTTAGGGTTGAGTTTTGCCTTTGAAGATTTAGTTTAGGCTTGATTTGAAGTCCATTTTATGGTGTATTGAAGGCTTGGTTCATGTTGGAGCCAAGAATTATTGTAATTTGGTGCTTACAGAGGATTGGTGTGCTCACAGGGGAATGAAATAGACTAAACATTGTTTCGCCTATTAACCCCTTTCAGATGAAGGAAAATGAGTAGAATAGTTTGTCCTAAATATTATAATTGGCCACAATTCTATCATCTTATCATTGATTTCTAACAGAGAGAAATATTTGATGATCTCATGAAAATTTCTCTCAAACACAAAAATAAGTGAAGAGTTGATTAATTTTAGATGTTATAATGACCTAAGAGACAACCATCCTCTAGTTGCTTGCTAGAAAGACTAAACATCACTACGTAAAATGTATTCCTTCATGTCAAATATTTTCCTTGACATTATCAATGGTGTCTCAACTCTCCACCTCAAAATAATAGTTTTTCTACTCAAAATATCAATGAACCTTTGTAAACCACCTCGAAGACAAGGTAGAAAATAAAGAATGAAACGATTTTAGATGGTTAACCAATTAAGACGCATCCATCCTCCGATTTCTTTCTAACAAATTTTAATGTTGAATCTTCACTTTCACATTGTCAATCATTGTCAATTAAATGCCTAACTCTTACCAAAAAATGTCTTCACATATATCTACTCGTTACAAAACTAATGATGAAAAATAAACTAACCTAAAAAAAAAATGCATGACAAAGTCAAACAATAGTTGCAATAAAGAAATTCATTGAAGTAAGAGATAACCTTTCCTTATCTATCCCTATAACTACAAACAAACTTCATTTCCAACGCCAGTGTTAAAGGTAAATACAATAAAAAATGTTTGGCAATCTACAAAGTTCCAAAAGATACTAAGTTCATGGAAAATAACTAAAGGATATTTTACTAAATAATCGTACTCCTCGGGGTTGTTTCAAATGCAATGAAAACTAAAACTTTCTACCATTGACTAAGGCATACCAGGGTATCTCTTTTTCATAGTTTTTCTCAGCTTTTAAGTTTCCATCATGCATAGCCAAAGTGCTAAATATGTAATCATTTCATGTATTGCAAAATTTTCGTGAAAACTAATTTCGGCATATTTTACCAAAAATTCCTACTCATTCAGTTATTTTAAACAACGAAAAATTAAGATAAGTACCGTAAGATAATACATACTAAGGCATATTTTTTATTAGTTCCGTATTTTTTTGATTTCCCATTGGGCATAGCTGAAGGGCTAAGCATGTAATCCTTTTTTCTATTTCAAGAGAAAAAATGATTTTGTTCTTGTTTTGAAAAAAGAGGATAGGCTACTAAGAAAAACCACTCAAGAATAAAAAAGAACCTAAAAGAAGAAAATAAAGGATCCATATAAAGATGATAACAACTAATTATGAAGACAACACAAAAATATACATATGATTACCATACATTGTAAGTAAAAGTAGGTTTAACAAATTGGAATAGATTCTCTTCAACTCAATGTAAAATTGGATGGTGAAATTATTAAAAAATAAAATGCAAAGGATATACCATAGTATGAAACTGTCATGAAGACAACACGAAAGAACATTTTATCATAATTCTTCAATACAACACACTAACTCTTGAACATGACAACATAAAAAAATTCCACAAGAATGATTCCATTTCAATTCTTGTTGCACTTCCAATCAATCAAACTCACAGTTCACATCAATGAGAAGACCGCTATGATACCAAACTTGATCCAAATCTCTTTAGCTACTGGAATTATCCAAGATATTTTACTTCTATGATGCTAGTAGAATTGAATTTAAAAGAGAATGATATACCACTTGTGCATATTGTAAAGAATACAAAACATAACAACAACCATCAAATGAATGAGAAAAAACACATTGTTAATTGAGTTCACGCATCATGGGTTATGTCTTCGGGCCCAGTGTCAAGAGAGTGGAGGTCACTTCATTCATGCTACAAGGTGATCATGACTACATAGTACATTCTTTATCATTACAAGGAAAAATACATTTAAACCGAGTGCTGTGTCTCTCCATGAGATTCTCTCCCTACAGGAACCCTCACTCAAGTGGGTCCTCCTTCAACATGAGAAGCTAAAACAATTTCACATAATGTGGCAACAAGTGTCCCTCAACATAATGGTAATCAGAGATCTCAACAATAAAGACATCATCTTAGGAAATCATGAAGAAAGATATAACATGACTACATCCTATACCTCCACTTTTAAAGATTGCCAAAAAATTAAAACCTCAGTTGCTGAAATGGGCTACACCATTTAATTCTAGTGATGAGTGGTGTAAAATGAAATGTAAACTTGTCTATTCTGACACCATCAAATTTCGTACCCTTGGGAATCTTGAAGATTCACCTAGAGATTCATTCCAGAAGATGGTTAAGTAATCTACTACTCATATGAATATTTGGAGCACACTAATGTGCTCCTTGTGAAATTATGTGAGAAATGACTATAAGGTTGATAGCATTCTGCGTCGATAAAAAATCCACCTCCAAGGGAATCTTTAAGATTCCATAAGATTCTCCAAAGATTCTTTGTCACTGGGCACATACATTCGTCTTGCTCAAATGAATATTTTGTCTGCATGGATGGACTTCAGGTAAGAAAACTTGAAAAAATGACTATCCTCTTGTCGAATTTGGTCACTAGCACCTCTAGACCTCAAGGGAATCTTTTAAGCATCTTGAGATCCTCCACGTTCAGGGTTCCACACACTCTCTCCTCTCATGGCTCCTTCAAACAAAAAGTTCAGGCATATATGTATGTTTACGAGTGGATTAAACAAATTTTGTTATTTGGCCTAACAGTGGAAGAGTCGTTAATAGTGAGAGTGGTCGGCGGTTCAATATTGCCAAACCCCACATAGTAAATACAATTTTGTACTCATGTTTTTTTATGGCATGTGGTTGGGTCCATTGGAACTATTGTCATATATTTTGAAACATGGAGGCACCCAAGAGGCAGGCTAGCCAGATTGAAGCTTCGCTGCCTCCAAACTGCACCATGTGTCATCTTTATGGAGGTGGGGTTAGGTCCACCAGCATTTAGGCCACCCAATACATATAATATGCTTTTATATGGTGGGTTTCGACATGGGTGGTGACCCGCTGACCCTTCTTTGGGTTTTTTAAAATATAACAATGTTCTTCGGTTGGGTGAGTGGGCTTGGCTCGCTCGCCATTTTTAATAGTTTTTTTAAACAAACTTGACCATTTTTAAATTCGCCGAAAATAAGGATAATTGGAAAAATTAACCATCCTACAAATTCACTCGCATTGATGGACGAATTCTGTGCATAGGGTCTCCGTGGATTTCTCGCCTCGTAAAACTTGGCCACTTGGTTAAGTTTGACGAAAACTTTGACCCCGAATAGCATGACCGTACAAACTCGAATTTTAGTGTCATCTGCATAAAATCATGCTACGAAAAGGAAAAAAAGAACACAATAAATAAATCTATACTAAAAAATAAAAAACACATTTTAAAATTTTATCATTATAAAGCATCAATTTCCATCTAATTAATTTTCTAAAGTACATAAGTTCTTGCAAATTATGATAAATGTTTTGTGGTATATTTTTTTAAATGTGTTGAGTAGTTTTGCTTGCAAAACATTTATCATAATAATCATTTGTGATATTATACTTATTTATTTTATTGAAATATATGTTAATTAATAGATGTTATGATAATTTGTAGAAATAAATGGGATGATGTTAAATTGAATATCAATTTGCACATAAATTTGCACATAAAATAAGTTAATATCAAATTCAATTTGTTTAAAGTGTAATTGTTATATATGATCTTTGTGTATGGGTTAAATGATTATGTGTGTACAAATAAAAACAGATGCACAAAATAAACTATAATCACAAACATTTGAAATTCTATCATAAAACATAAAATTGTAATTGATTATAAGAATATATTAATTCAAAATAATTGTGATTTTAAAATACACACATTCAATAGTGGTGGTTAAAAAAAAAATACATTTTCATTCATCATGTCATGGTCATTTACCAAAATAAGTGAACTTTTCTTAAATTGAGCATAGATAAGCTATGCAAAAATTCAATTCATTTGAAGTGTAATTATTGCTTTTCATACTATCCATGCTTAAAATCATGATATAAATTATTTGTATCAAGTTATTATAACACCATTTTTATTGTGTTCAAGAATTTATTAGACATACAAACAAATCAATACATTACATAAAATAAAAACACAAACATCTGAAATTTTACCATCATAAAACATGGGTTTGTAAGTAATTATCAATATATATTGATTAAAAATACTTTTCAAAGATGCATTGAATAGTGATACTTACAAAAATCCATAGCCATTCATGATGTTATGGTCATTTGGAAAAATAAATGAATTTTTGTTAAACTAAATGCTAATTTGAACATATATAGTTTAATACACATTCAATTAATTGGGACTGTAATTCTTCCATATTTTATTTATTTGTGTAAAATCATCATAAAGGTATCAAGTCAATAGACAATTTGGGCAATGACCTTCCATAAGGGATATTCTCATGAAATCCTTGTGTTCTAAAATTATACACAAGAAAGAGCATAAACAAACAAGGGTATACATTTCATAAAATAAAAACACAAACATTTAAATTTTTATCATCATAAAACATCAACCTGTAACTAATTCTAAAAATCATATTACTTAAAAATACTTATAAAGAATATTGTGCATTGAATATTGGTGCTTACAAAATTTCAAATTCATTCATGATGTTGAAAATATAATATTTTATTAAATTAAATAGGAATTTAAAGATTAAAAAGTTAATAAACAAATTCTACTCATCTAAAAGTAATTATTGTATATGATATTACATGTGTAAATATATTATACACAAACAAAAAACCACACACAAAAAAAAGTGCAACAAACAAATACATATCGTAAAATAAAAGCACATAAATTTAAAATTCTATCATCAGAAAACATCAATCTGTAAATTAATTTTTGTATTTCATGTCTATTTTGTTTGTATTTATCATCATCATGAGGGCCATTTGATATATTTTTAGTTTTACATTGAATTTCATGGTTAAAAAAATATTCATGATCATAGTCACTTCTGATGTTGTGATTATTTGTATTGTTGAAAAGTATATATTGAATAAAAGAAATCATGCAAACTTGTGATTTTCAAAATTACAAAAACTGGTGATGATTCTTACAAGGAAAATCTATAGTCATTGTTACCTATGGTATTGTCGTGGTCATTTGTATCTATAAAGTTTATTGACTAAAAATATTTGTGAAATTTTGATTTTGTACTAAATAGATTTAACAAGTTATAAACTCCACCCATTTTGTTGCATAAAAAATCACCTAACTAATGCACTAATTATGAACTTACAATCATTGAATTAAATAAAAAAAATTATTAAAATGTAGGATAAGAATATATTAATTAAAAAATCAAATTAAATATTGATAGGGGAACTGTGTCAAGATGACGAGCTCGGTGCAATTTCTAGGGTTTCCCAATGTTTTCGCTTTCCTTATGTAGTCATGATTCTTCAAACATCAAATCCACCTTTCGCGTAATTGCTAGGACACAATCTCACTACTCACAGGTCTAATAATGGATTTTTTCAATGGAGTAAATACCGGTTTCAGTCTCTTATGCGGGGATGGAGAGTGATAACCCCAACTGTTCGTTGTATCATTCACCAGATCGTCGATGCAAAGTATTTTCTCACCTTGTATGTACACGATGGCATAGAAGGAATCAAAGGGAATCACATTCATGATTTGGGAATGGGCCTATGTAGGATTAAGGTGACTCTAGTGCAGAAATCTTATAATTGTCTGTTCTTAGTCACAAGACAAATATCAGTCATATTTAAAGGAAAAATATTGGCTACAAATGTGAATCGTCTACATATAGCACTCTATTTCATATATCTATTGTTAAAGATATTGGATCTGGATATTCTCAATCCCCTGAGCACATTAGGTTGTCGAAATGGAGGATTAGTGTTAGATCTAGAGAGTCTGCTTTGGCTTTTGCAAATTTAGATTTTTACTCCATCAAAGTGGGTGGATTTAGTGGTCTGGCCATCATTTATGAAGTCAATACTGCCATGTAAATCACTCTCACTCTTTCCATCTCCACACGTATCCATTGATTATACTAAATATCTGTGTGACTGTCAAGTATGGGCACTCGATCTAGTGGCCTACCAATTTTTTATCAAATACCAAAATGGAAAATCAATATTATTTTGGGTTCGGGCCACAGATCATGTCAAACAATTAAAGCACAAAATCATGCATACTCAGGGTATCCCTATGCTCCTACAAAGTCTTATCTTTGGAGGGAAATCCATCTAGGAAGATGTGATGTTACAAGATTATAACATCCTCATGTCATCCACCATATATTAAACTTTAAGATTCGGAGAGGATCAGCTCGACCAAGAAATTCAAACGTCATAGTGGGAGCGTCCAAATCTAGTATTCAAAAAAGAGCAGAATGAAATCAAGGGCAAGTTAATGGAGGCTTTTTGTTCATACATATCCTCAAAGGAATTTGGTTCCTCAACAACAGCAGATCTGGCACACAATATACCAAACATTTACATAGTGGAAAAACTAAGTGAATTCTAAGTAATCACAGTAGATCTACCATAAACAAATTATTTTTTCAAAACATATGAATCTCAAGAAATACCATGCAGATTCAACAATTTTGGCCAAAAAAAGAGGATCTCGTCCATTGGATATTCATAAATTAGACAATAAATTGTGAGATTCACCTTTCCTCCACAGGCTTTTTCATAGTAAAATTTGAATCGTGAGAGGATTGTTGATATATATTGTAAGGTAGTCCATGGTATTGGGGCTTTGAGGGACCTTTTGTCACCCCTTGGTTCACATATTTCGACGCTAATATAATGGTAGTATCTAAAATGTCGGTTTTCTTTAGATTACATAATCTACCCCTACAGTTATGGATCCATAAAGTGATAGAATCCATTGGGAACATATTAGGGTGATACATAAATAAAGATACACAATTATTGAGGAACAAATCTACAAAATTGCCAAAATTTATGTGGAGGTGGACCTCAACAAAGGATTGTCGGATTATATTCTCTTGACAGACAAGAAGAAGTGCTCGACACAGATCCTAGATTTTGAGAACACAACATTTAGATGCTGAATAAGACAAAAAATGGGACATCCTCAAAATTCATGTCTTGATGCCAAGAATGCACCTGAAATGAGGAAGAAAGCAAGAAATAAACCCAAGAGATGGCAATTCCCATAATA